>CM069456.1:66573965-66838668 GCA_035610835.1 Ophiura sarsii
ATTGATATGCATGCATATATCGTCTCACTTGCTTTAAGAAAGTGAAAAGTTTTTGTACACAAAGTAAATGCAAATACATTGCATGTGCAAAAACATAAACACCAAAGATTTGATGCCCTGCAGCCTCACCCCCCCCCCCCCCCCTCACACCACCGCCGTTCCCTCAAGCAACCACGGCATAGTGTTACTTTTTTCGACCCCGTATTGTGGGTAAATTTTCAACCACAATACGTGGTCATTTTGTCTACAAAACAACCCCGAAGGTAACCACGAAAAAGCAACCACGTCATAGGTGTTACTTTAATTCGACCCCGTATCGTACCGTATCGTTAAATTTTCAACCACAATACGTGGTCATTTTGTCTTACCACGGACGGTGTGGTCAATTTGACACCCAACGTGGTAAGGTGCATAGTTAACTACCAAACGTGGTTAAAAAATGACCATATATATATATCATGGCAGGACACTCCAGCATAATAGTGCACATAAGAGGACTCCGTGGAGGCCAACCAAGAAAGACTCTACTCCTTAAAAGAGACACAGAGAAACTTGTCTTGCATCTTAGATAACCCCAACACTGAAGACCAAAAACTTGTTTCTTTGTCCAGAAGTGCTCTTGCAAATGCTAGATGAGTTTCTCTTAGTCTCTTTTCAGGAGTAGAGTCTTTCTTGTTCGAGTCCATGGAGAACTTTTGTGTACTAAGTCTGCTGGAGTGTCTGCCTTAATATCGTTGGTCCAAGACTCACCAAGGTTGTTCAGGAGATGAGAGCATTGACGGTGATATGTGGATTGTTGTTTTCCTTTCACCATACTTTTCTTGTCACACAAGGGACACTGTTGGCTTCCGACCGTGTTCTTCAAGGTTTGTAACTGATTTGAACTGATTTGAACTGTCTTCCTATAATATGCTTTATATGTGGGAATTTGGCACTTGAAATTGCTTCGAAATAGCTTTGTAGCCTTTCCCCTCTTTGTGAGCATTCACAATGCACAAAAAAAGGTCCTCACTGAGTTATTTGATCTCCTTCGCCATGCTATCAAAGAGCTAGAGTGTTGTCCTATAATATCCCTCACTGTACATTCAATAGGACACATCTGTAATGCATCCACATTGTATGCACACATCATGGAATAATTGCATAACAATATAAAAGCCTATCACACAATATAAAGAATGTTTGGAATGTCAAAAACATGTGTAGTATCACAAAAAGTGGCCTCAATCCTGAGACTTGGCATGGGGTATGACATTTTTTGGACAGGCATAAAAACACAATTCTTGTTCAATTCTATTGTTATGCAAAAAATGTTGAGCCCAAATATATTGATTTGTACTTGCAAACTATTTTTTTTAGTGTAAAGCGAAAGTTCCACCACTTCAGCTGGTATAGATATGAGAAAATGCCAAAAACTCATATTTTTCAAGGGGTATGAAAAATTGTGGGCTTAACTGTATTATGGCAAACACGACTGAAAAACCGCTGCGAATATCACATTTTAAGCGAGCATAAGAGTAACAAAAATGCACAGATTTGACTAAATAAACCCATTTCAAGTGAATCTCCACTATAAATTAGAGCCCAAAATTTAAAAAAACACCCGCATTTCGCATTTGACTTTTCAGGCTTGCTACTGGAAACAAACTTGTTATTTTTTTTGGCCTTATTTCACTGGTTTGTCCAGCCACCGCTGAAGAAACAAATGCCACGTAGCCTTATATACCGCCATCTACCGACAGGTCATCCAAAACAAAAAACGGGGTCACTCAATTTTCTTGCCAACATGGAACTTTTGCGTGTGTGACAGATAGCATTAGCTAAAAGCCTAAACACCTCTTCTTCTGGTTCTTTAAAACCATATTGTGTACTCACTCATATTCTTCTATATTTTTGCAATAATCCGTTAGCCTTTTGATTCAAAATGGATCCGCTTTGGATATGTATTATCGCCTGCTTAATGTTTTTTGTCGAAGCAGTGAACTCACATTTGAACTTCCGATAACGCGAAACAGTGTTTCTATGAGGAGGTCGACAAGGAGTGAAAGTATCGCTGGAATTTCAGGTTTGTGTATGAAAAGTTTAGCTGTCAAAAGTAGATGTAGTGATGAAGTGTTCTGTGATAGTGTATAAACTGTTTGGCAATACATTCATCTACTAGCCTATTTCTAAATTTTCCATATGTTCAACATAAAAATGTTTGTTGGTAACTCAGCTCAGACTCAGTTTAGACTTTAGTCAGTAAGTTTAACTACATGTATCATGACTGTTCTTCTTCTTCTTCCTGGTTAAGTACATGCCTCTCTAGGAGAGTATTATCGTACTGAGTGCGGTGCAAAGGTGGGCGAGCAAAGCAGGAACACGGCTGAAAAAATGCTCGTAGCTAGGTGTATACAATGCTATCATCAATGAAGCAGGTGCGAGTAAAAATTGGAGGCTGGCAGGATTATAGCCACGGAGTGTTGAGTTGCTCAGCTGATTCCGGAATGAGTCCAAGGATGGTGCTGAGACTACTGCGGCTGGGAGTTGATTCCATAGGCAGATGCTACTCGTGAAGAATGAGTATTGATGTGCAAGGATCCTACAGTGCTGTTGGCGGAACTGCAAGTTATGGCCCCTTTAGACACTCCATGTGGGATGAAGAGAGGTGGACCAGATGGGATGGCCACCAGTCCATTGACAATCCGGAACATCATGATGACCTTGGTGCGTGCCCTTCTCTCACTAAGGGTTGACCATTGAAGATCATGGAGCATGCTAGTGACACTGTGTCGTTGATCAAAGTCAGATTTTACAAAGCGGCTGCACGTCGTTGGACCATCTCCAATTGGGTCACAAGGTCTTGTTGATGTGGGTCCCATACGCTGGAGGCAAACTCAAGTGTAGGGCGGACGTAGGTTTTGTAGGCCTGATCCTTAACTGCGGCAGGACATCGCCGGAGATTTCTTTGTAGAAAACCCCTGGTGCTGTTGGCTTGTTTGCAAATATTGTTTACGTGAGTCGTCCAGTTTAGTTTGTTTCTTCTGCTTCTGTGTAGATTCTTGGTAGACCAATAGCAGGATTGGTATCACTCCAAGTGTGCAAGCATCACATCCAGTGCAGGTTGAAACATCTACATCATAGGCGCCCACCACCAAAACAAGTGATCACGAAAACAATGACGACGACGAAAACAATGACGACGACGAAAACAATGGTGCAAGTAAAAAGCATGGCTTGGTGCAGATCTAGTTGGTTGATGCTCCAGCTGGTGTAGAAGCTGAGCCCTTGTACAGCTCTGCCTTTCTGACGGTGGCTGGATTCTGGATGAGGTTATTGAATGTCAAAACAGAAGGTGCATCAATTGTGGAGTGTTGGAGAGTGTTCCATGCTGAGATGGTTCTTGGAAAGAAGCTGTTTTTGTAACTGTCAGTCCTTGGTGTGATGATCTTGTACTGCCCGGAGTGCTGCCGTCTGGTCTTAACTGTAGGAGTTGTAGTCTGTATGTAGTTATCTGGTACAGTGGCCGCGACTTCATCATGGTGGATCTTGTACATCATGGACAATCTAGCAGCTTCTCTTCTCTGTTGTAGTGATGGTAGCTTAAGATCTTCCAAGAGGGCAGTGACACTTGTTGTTCTTCTGTGGTCTCTCTTGATGAATCTAGCGGCCTTCCTTTGAACAGCTTCAAGTTGTGTTATTTCTTTTTGGTGGTGTGGGTCCCAGCACGTGCTTGCGTATTCTAAAGTTGGACGGACAAGAGCTATGTAGGCCTGCTTTTTCACCTCTATGGGACATCTGTACAGATTCCTCTGGAGAAAGTTGAGGGTTCTACGGGCTTTCCCGGCAACGGCTTTAATGTGGTGCTTCCACTCAAGACATGAGGACATCTCAACGCCTAGATATGGGTGGTGCTCCATCTGGTCGAGGTTGGTTCCCAACATACTGTAGGTTTGATTGATAACCTGTATCTTCCTTGTAACACGAAGGAGCGTACACTTTTTAGGATTGAAGCTCATCTGCCACTTCTTGGACCAATTAGCCATGGTATTCAAATCTTCTTGCAGGGTGGTTGTATCAGATTGTGATTTGATGTTCTTATAAACCAGGCAGTCATCTGCGAAGAGTCTTATCGTGCTAGATGTATTTTCTGTTACTGTTAGTAGCCTGTTTGTTTTATTGAGTATTTACTATTGAGTAAGCACTTAAAAAACTCGCCCATTGCTTGTGTGTTGGATTTTTAATTGCGACAGGAGCATGTGCAGATGCTATTTTTGTGTACAATGTACACATCTCTGTCTCCGCTACATGCCCATACACATCCCCTAACATTCCCTTGCAATTGCATAGCCGGGCACTGTTTGTTCAAATAAATGGTGCCTGAATATTGTTTTTTGCTGTTGCTGTGTACCTAAATACAAGTGCTGTACTATGTCTATTGAATTTTGAACCAACGACACATTTAATTTCCACTGCCTATTTTCAATTACAAAATAATCGGATTCGATGAAAAATTCACAAAAGCTCACAGAAAACAAATAAGCACATCATTTTACTCAACCTAGAATTTCAATAAATTTGGCGTTCCGAAAATATTGAAAGAAGATTTTTTAAAATTCTGTTACTTTCGACTGGTTTGACCAATTTTGATCCGGTAAAAAGTATGTTGATATAGGCCTATCGATTCGTGCCAATACAGAAAGACTGACACGAGGGCAATAATTGGCTAGCAACATCTTCTGCGCAGCCGTACAATGTACGAAGTCTAGTCAATTTACCAGTGAATCGATTTGGAATTTTTCGCTGACATCATGAAAACCCGATGATGCCAGTGACGTCATTTAATGAGCGGCGTCCTTCATGAATTACCTCATTAGCATAATTTATGTCCATGAAATATATCATGCAGTTTGATAAATGTGTAAGTCTTCTGACTGCATGAATGGTTGACACTGACACCAGGCAGGTGCCACTGTACAGTTTCCCACTGCCGAGATTTAAGCCTCTAGTGTGATAGCGCCCTTGATTTGCGAGTCACATCGCGCGTCTCATGTACCTTTTAAGGACTTTCGTGCTGTCAATGATAGCTTCGCCCTCCTTTTACAAGTCGCATCGCGCGATGTCCGTACCCACGCCCATATGCCCATATAATAGGATGCTTCAGGTTCAAGCCTTCAGTTTTGTGATTCAAATTTACCCTCCCATTATATACTCTCCCTGCTGACACATAACCCTAACCCCGGTTTAGGGTTTTTGACCGGGATCACGATTTTCAAGGAAAAAACGCCAACTAAATCTCCGGGAACCTACCGGGATTCAATCCGGGGATTCAATCCGGGGACCCTCCGTTCTCAAGCCCCACGTCCCACCCACTAAGCCACGGCCCTCAACTACACATTCGCGCTCACTATATAGGCTCAGTTGACTACGTCATCAAAAACCGACGGGGTATGCGTTTGGAGAAGGACTTAGGATTAGCATTTTTTAGCACTCAGGGGGGTTAGGGGTTAACACAGAGACTCAGAGTGAGAGTAGGGCATGTAAGCCGGGGGGGGGGGGCAGAAGTATGTCGTCCCGACAGTGGCGTAAATTTTCGTAAACGTAAAAGGTTGCCCCAAATTTTTTCCCAGTCAGTCACCTCGTGAATTTCACGTAAGTGGGGGTGGTGGTGGTGGGGGGGGGGGGGGGGGGGAGGGGGGGGGGGGGTAGGGGTCGGTCAAAAAATTTTGCACGGTCACAAAATGTTGCGGTCAAAAAGCACAACAGTCAATAAATAATGCCCACTCAGTGTTTTCGGCCTAGGCTCTATTTTTTTCTTCTTATGCGAATTTAGCGTCCTGCTATTGCGAATTTAGCGTCCCGGTATTTGGAGCCGGGGGGGGGGGGCAACTTGCCCCCCTGCTCCCCGGTCGGTACGCCACTGAGTGAGAGTAACTAGTGTAGAGAGCTAGGATTCAGAACTAGACAGTAGACACTTTTACTTCTATACTCTATTTGGCCATCTCGAGACAGTGACGTAACCGGGTATTCTACAAATTGCATCACATAACGCGCGCGAATATTCGCGGCGCTGGCGTACAAACACGAACGTTGAAAGGCGGAAGATACACACGCGTGCGTAAAAGCTGCGCCTGTTCAGTTACGTCACTGTCTCGAGATGGCCAAACAGAGTATAATCTTAGTGACAGTTTAGTTCTTACAATTTTACATTACAAGTTAAATATCTCTACTGATCACTTCACTGCAAGGCAATTGGAGGAATATACGGTGACCAATAATATGGTCGATTCAACTATTCTATAAGAAGAAATAAAGGCAATCCTGTATTTTAGGTATGGGTAATAAATTGATTTGGCGGAATAAACCGTATACTTCATAACAAAATGTACAGTCAATTCATGCATAAAGTATATATGGTTTATTCTGTCAATCAATTTATCCCCCAAAGTGAAATACAGGATTGCTGAAAGAAGATCATAATGAGCATTAGAAAGGGCTCTACTTCGGGAATAGGGCGATTTTCTACTTATAGCGGGAATAGGGCGATCCAAATTCAAGCCAGCATTTCTTGCATTATTATTATGTTATGTGACATAGCACCACGAAACAGGCGGAAAGTCGCGGCGAAGATGTTGCTGAATTGAGCGCATTTACCCCGCTGCCCGCAGCCCGCAATTAACCACACATCCCTGCCAGGCTATTTATTTTATAATCCCGCTATGATAAAAAGGTTTGGTCCATACTAACAACAAACGGCAAACATCAATAACATGCTATCCTAGCTCAATTCAGCAACATCTTCGCCGCGACTTTCCGCCTGTTTCGTGGTGCCATGTCACATATGTTATTATTATGTTTCCAAGTGAGGATAATATACAATTTATGTACATTGTATTGGTCGAGCTATATATGAGTTTTAAAAAATATTGGGCGAGACGCAATATTGTATGGGCTTAATCTATCCAATTTTATATTAGGATAGTGCCGTTTGGTGGTTTGATATCTTACAAATTATGGTGCATCGTCAGGTTTAGTTGAGAAAGCCTGCCTTAGCCCCAACTCCCTCAGCTAAATTTACCAGTACACTACTAGACCATACAAAATCATTCAGTGCATTCATCCCTAAACCACTAGACCATACAAAATCATCCAAAATTGCCTGTATGATTTTGAATGGTGTAGTGCTCAAGGCCTGTACTCATTGATTATCACTATGTGCATAGGCTACTGTAGCATACAAAATCATTCAGGGTAATCCAGGCCTTTATCTACTACATCTTACAGAATCATACAGCATATAATGCATACTCATAGAGCCAATTTGATTAGCTGAGGCCACTACACCATACAAAATCATACACTGGTTAATAATAACCAATTTTGACAAAACCAATTGTAATTTAGAAGTTAATTATTTAATAACAAAACTGGCAAGTGTCGGTAAAGGATTTTGTGTTGTAATTATAAGTAGTTTGTTTGTAATTCCCCTTTTTTTAAGGTCTAATTAAAATAAACTAATAGCTGAATTTAGATTTATTTTAGTGTTTATACAACCAATGGTGTCATATTTCTTGCTGCAAGTACTGTACTCTCTAACAAAAATTTAGTTTAATTTTGTATTTTTTGCTTTACATTCAGAGTGAGTTTAGTATTTGTTTTGATTGAAGGGCAGAGGACTGTTGGATGTTTCTTTGTTTATTTGTTTGTTTTGTTAAATCTCGGGAGAAACCGCATTATATTACTGTTTCCAAAGAGATCAAACAAGTTTACTCTATTAGCCTTTAGATCTTGAGACAAAAGATGACTAACTTTTGCCCCATTAACCATGGGCTTAATTATTTTTTTTGTATCGAATGCACATACATCTTTCTTCTTTTCTTTTTTTTTTTTTTTTTTTTGGCTCAGAGTGAGTTTGATAATAACAAATCCAAAATATCAAAATGTTTAAAAATGGTTGAATGAATAGAATTAAGTTTTATAAAAAAAAGATTTGGATGAATAGATTTCAATAAAGTTATCAATAAATGTTTTGAAAAAAACACATCAATAAAAAACTTGAATTTTTAATAAATAAATTTCCATGCTCACTCTTTGCCTTTTTTTTAAGTCACAAATAAATGTGGAAAAAAGTTATCAATAAAATAAATAAACTGCATATAAAAAAACAATGTGAAAAAAGTGCCAAAACATGTAGTTCTCCAGGAGCCCACGATCTGCAGATAAAAAAAGAGAGAAACAATTTTGAGTTGGATAATTTGAAATAATAATGTTTTTAAAAGTAACATGAAATCATACCATAACATTATGATTATTATAATTTAAATAATTAATTACCTCGTGTTATGGAGCTACTCGTGATCAGAGTCTGTTCCTGGATCAAGCCACTCAGCATGGTGAAAGCTGCAAAAATGAAATAAGCAAATCAGAATTAATCAAATATGCAATTTAACATTTTAAATGTAAATAATTATAATAACATAATATACATCAATAATTTTAATTATATTAATTTCATAATATTTCAAAGTAAATTAATTTTGTATTTACCTCAGAAAGCAAGCACCTTTGCAGAGATTAACACCACAGGCCACGCAACCAGATCTCGACACCCTTGTGTATCCTGAGGCGGTTCTGATTTTTTTCTTCTTGCACCACACACATCCTTTCGGGTTGCCAGACAGTCGCACACAAGCATGTGTTGGTCCATTCCTTGCAGGGACTGCATTGATGGATGTTGATCGCTGTGCCCTCCGTGCTGCTTGACCTTCCGCAAAACCGCCTATCAAACCGCAAGCCATGTCTAATGTGAAGCTGAAGTGGGATGAACTTTCAAATTCAATGTCAGCATTGTTGTCACTGTCAGGATCGGTTGAGTCTGTGTCTGTGTCTGTGGTGTCCGGTGCCGCCTTTGATTCGTCGCGGAGATGTTTGAAGCACAAGTACGCATTCACTCGCGCGACATCCACCAGGAAATACAATATTTGCCTCCACCAGTGCTGGGACTTGCGGGCACAGGTGTAATACGCCCGCAGCTGATCGGCTCTGTCGACACCGCCCATGTTCTGTGTGTAGGCAACAGCATGTGGTGGAGCGGTAACCTTCAAAGCCTTCTTCCGCCGTTCTCCCTCGACATCACACTTTCTTTCAACGAAGTCGGTTAGCCTGTTTCGCACGGGTTGTTGGCCTGAAGATAAAAACTGCACTACCTTGGTGTCCTTCCATAGCACTGACGTATATTGACCATTCTGCCGAGAATAAAATGTCCCACGAGGTGCATTGGGCTTGGACAGTTTCGCGATCTTGGCGTGATTGTGCTGGTTCTTCAATGGGTTCAACAGAAGGTCCTCCGGAAGATCTTTGGAAGAGCTCTTCACTGCCCCGGTCATGTATATACCAACAGCAAGCAAATCCCGAGCTGTCTTGAGACTGGTATACAGCTTGTCTGTAAATATGTGGTGATATATGTTGACAAATGGTTGCATCACCCCCATCACTACCTCGTTCATGGTGTATGGTCTATCTAGGTTCGGATGGCAATTGAAATTGCACAGGTAGCCTGATGCAGATTCCGCGAGAGCATATATCCTGAAACCTGATCTAATGGGCTTCAGGGGCATAAAAAACTTCTTGAGCCAGGCAAGGAATCCCTTATATTTCACCATGGCCTCGTCCAACGCCAAATTGCATCCAACAGTGAAACGTCTCCTGCAGTTGCGCTGAACTTCGTCCCAAACAGTCCGCAGCTTGAAGAGAGGGTGTGTTCTACTGTATATCCATCTCTCTGCTTTGTCAGGTTTGTGTCGCGGATCCTCATCAGGATCTGCGCAGGCCAGGTGGCTGGATATGGTTTCGAAACGTCCTCGGGTCATCGTCCGACATATAAGATCATTTCGGAGCGCTGCATGTGTAGACCAGTAGTCCGACATGTCCGGAATCCTCACGAGACCCATGATAATGTGGATGCCAAACCAAGCACGTAGTTCGGCTTCTGTGGTGAGTTTCTTCCCAGCCTTGGCCAGGTTCTTATTGGTGTGCTTAGCCATGTCCCGGAATAGCCACCCCGAAAAAAAGCGTAGGAAAAATTCCACAGGAGCAGTTGTCGCAGTGGCCAAGAATGTTGGTCCTCTTCGGAGACCTGTAAAAGGTTGTACCAACACCCGCTTTAGCTGTTTGCTCCAACCAGTTGGTGTCCTCTGGGTGGGGAGTGCCAGATCTGGGTCATTGTCAGAGTCCGGCGCTGCAGGAGCTGCAATTCTCTTCCGCTTGGGCCCAGTTCGGAGTGGGATGGGGTTGTGCATTGTCTGCTGCCTTGAAGGAGGATGGGCAACCACAGGGAAAACCTGGGACGTGTCAGTGGCATTGTCATCAGTACTCATCACAATGGGCCGCTTCTGTGTTGAAGGATGGTCACTCAAGCTGGCACCTGAGCTGGCACCTGAGCTGACTCCACCAAGGCTGGCACCACCACGCTTTTTCTTGCTCTTGCTCTTCTTGGTCTTTTTATGTTTAGCTGAGCCTGAAGTAGACGGAGCGAAGACTGATGGAGGAAGATCGGCCTCACTAGTAGAGCTACTACCACGGCTCTTCTTGCTCTTCTTACTTTTCTTCTTCTTCTTTCTAGGTATTTCAACCTCGCTGATGTCACTCGCCACCACGTCCGCACTAGAGCTGGCATCACCACCATGACGACTCTTCTTTTGATGAACAGACGGAGGATGTTCGGCCTCACTGGTAGAGCTTTCACCACGGCTCTTCTTCCTCTTCTTACTTTTTTTCCTCTTTCTAGGTATTTCAACCTCGCTACTATCACTCGCCACCACTTCCTCTCCTGCTACTCTCTTTGATCCTTTCCCCATGACTGTGTTGATGAAAATACACCGCTCTCCTTCTTTCAGCCCAGCCTGTAACTCTCTAAGCTCTCTATTAGACATCTCGGTAGGTCTAACCGCTCAACAGGGATGTTGAATAATGGCACCGATGTGCCCGTTTTCTCCCCTATTTATACCCTTGGTGTGGGTGTCACATGATCCAGTTTGCCGCCGCATATTATATAATATTTATGAACAAATTAAAATAATAATGTAAAACATACTCACGTGTTAGTTGTATAAAAGAAAATTCCCGCCGAAAACTAGTTATCTCTATGACTACCCCGCCAAAAACTTGTTCAGTATCAAAAATGGAATAGTCCATTCCAAAATGATTAGTCATGCCCAAGTCATCAGTATTTATCCTTTTTAAGTAGTTTAGCTAATAAATAACAGCTTAAAAACTCTTTATTTTGGTAAGTCAACATATATTGTCCACTGTGATTTACTTCCCCCAGCTCCCATGGTATTATACATAATATGACATAAAGGCTTATAGACTAGAGTAAGCTTGTATTATCTTTTAGGAAACCAGTAAAGATAAATTGTGGCACTAAACTCACTCTGACTGAAAAACAACAACCTAAAAACACAAAATTAAACTAAATGTTGTGTGCAGCCTATTCATTAAAGAAATTTAACACCATTGATTTCATATGCAATAATTGGTGTGATGATGGTTGATTCAATATTTTTAAATTTATGTTAAATTTGACACCATTGATTGTAGATTCAAGAAATCGGGTGACTATAAATAACAGTCAAATTTGTCTATATAGTAGAGTCAGTGCAATGATGGTTGATTGTGATGCTATTTGGTTCGGGTAGCATTCCTTCAACCAACCAGCCTCACCAAGGCGGCACTGGCTCTAATAACACTAACACTAAAACACTAACACTAAACACAACCGTGGGAGGCGTGGATGGAGTATTGAGTAGCTAAATATAAGTTCATGGCAATGCCTGGGGTCAGCCATGTGTCTTCCCCTGAATATGCTCGCTATCCACAACTCAATATTTTAGATTCACATCGACAGCTGGGTACCGGCACTTTTGTACATTGAAATTATAAATACCTTTTTACTATTTTTAATTAGATAATGCTAACCTCTGAATTATTTTTTTATTTGTAACTACTAAATTTATTTATTTTATATGAACCACTGATGTCAGCTGGGTACCGGCACTTTTGTACATTGATATTTTATTTCATTTGTTACTAATTATTACTTGTTTATAAATGTGTCCCTAGTATACATGTATTTACTTTATATGAACCACTAGAAACCTTACAAAAATCCTACACAATAAACCAATAGAGAACCCCTACACCATACAAATTCATTCAACAACTTTGTATCCATTGACTACTATACCATTCAAAACCTTACAATAACATAAATCTGTTGACCACTACACCATACAAAATCATCCAGCTTTACTAAGTCATTCCATGCCTCAAGCACTAGGCCTTACAAAATCATCCACTGTTTTATGCCTGACTGACCACTGCATCATACAAAATCATTCAGTGTATGCACACTGGTGTAGACCACTACACCATACAAAATCTTACAGTATTTTCTAGCTGGATGATTTTGTCAGATGTAGTGGGGTTAGGGTTAGAATAGGAGTGGGCTATAGAGGGTCATAGTTTCAGATCATGCTTGCTACATGATTTGTTGATGACTTTCTATGTACTGACAACATTTTCAGAAAAAAAATTGGAAAATATGCAAAATCCAGGGTGCCCCGGCCAAAAAACCACAAACAGTCGGCCATTTTGGAAAAACAGTATTTTGATCATAAATCAATCATTTTTGGTCCAATCAATTTGATTTTGGTGGCAATACCCATGTTTGTGGGGACATGGAATAATCTTAGGCAACTTTTATCGCATGACGATGTTTCGTTTTCCTGAAAAATGGCATTTTTAGTGAAAATAGCCCTGTGAGGGCGCTGTTTAAAAAATACCTTTTCGCATCGAAGCATCTCAAATTCTAAGGTTGAAATATGATAGGAGTTACATTTTAGGCATTTCCTGAAAATCTGATTAAAATACCATTTATTGTTTTGAAGCTACACTATTTTGAACATCTTTGAATTGTCTCCATTGAAACACACACTAATGAAAGTTCATTGACCCCTGTACTATCCAATGGAAGTGCTTTTAACGCGTTCTTGTGATTTTAAAATGGATGCTACGGTAAAATAAAAAGAGGTAACATTCTCACATCTTCAGACAATGTTTCTTGACACACTCTTCCCAGCAAACACAGAACGTTTCCGCAACGTTGCACCTAGGTTGCAGTTAGGTTGCGTCATTTAAAACGTTTTAACAACGTTTTTATAACGTTACGGTTTGGTTGTGATTTGGTTGTTTTAAGTTGGTCCGTTGAAACGTGAGCAAAACGTTCTCTGAACGTTAAAGTTTAGTTATAGTTTGGTTGCACTTAGGTTGTGGTTAGGTTGTCATTATAAACGTTCTTACAACGTTATTATGACGTTGCGGTTTGTTTGTTTTAGGTTGGTTCTTGGAAACGTGATTAAAACGTTCTCTGAACGTTGCATGTTGATCATCGGAAATGTTTACATAATGTTTTAACAACGTTGTAACACTCAAATAGTTGGTTGTTTTAGTTTAATCCTTTAAACGTGAAAAGGATGTTCCCTGAACGTTTTAGTTTAAGTTCTAGTTTGGTTGCACTAAGGTTCTGGTTAGGTTGTCATTAAATACGTTCTTACAGCGTTATTATAACGTTGCGGGTTGTTTGTTTTAAGCCCAAATCACACCCAAACCGCAACGTTATATATAACGTTGTAGAAACGTTGTAATGACAACCTAACCACAACCTAAGTGCAACCAAACTAGAACTTAACTGCAACGTTCAGAGAACGTTTTGCTCACGTTTCAACGGACCAACCTAAAACAACCAAATCACACCCAAACCGCAGCCGCAACGTTATATATAACGTTGTAGAAACGTTTTAATGACAACCTAACCACAACCTAAGTGCAACCAAACTAGAACTTAACTGCAACGTTCAGAGAACGTTTTGCTCACGTTTCAACGGACCAACCTAAAACAACCAAATCACACCCAAACCGCAACGTTATAATAACGTTGTAGAAACGTTTTAATGACAACCTAACCACAACCTAAGTGCAACCAAACTAGAACTTAACTGCAACGTTCAGAGAACGTTTTGCTCACGTTTCCATGGACCAACCTAAAACAACCAAATCACACCCAAACCGCAACGTTATAATAATGTTGAAGAAACGTTTTAATGACAACCTAACCACAACCTAAGCGCAACCAAACTAGAACTTAACTGCAACGTTCAGAGAACTTTTTGCTCACGTTTCCATTGACCAACCTAAAACAACCAAATCACACCCAAACCGCAACGTTATAATAACGTTGTAGAAACGTTTTAATGACAACCTAACCACAACCTAAGTGCAACCAAACTAGAACTTAACTGCAACGTTCAGAAAACATTTTGCTCACGTTTCCATGGACTAATTAAATAATGAATTACATTTTATTTAAAAAGGTTTATTACGAATCAAAATTTTAATACAAAACAATTTGGCATTACAAATTTGATGTACTGATCTAGGCGTATACAGGGTGACCCAAAAAATGTTAACACTCTGGGCACATAAGATATCTTAAAAGGACAGGAACACACGGGTCTAATCTTGATGTATTATGAAAGCTGAGTAAATAAGCTTTCATTTGCATTTTATTGCGTTCCAATTGGTTATTTAGAACGGGAGATATGCTTCAGCAAACATGAGGAAGCAAAATCGGCTTGGTCCAATTTGCATTAATTACAACTATGATTACGAACTTGTAAGAAGCGCAATATGCTCTTTTCTAAGCGTGTAAATCCGTTAAAGTTTGAATCGAATTCGTTCCTCGTGGGTATTGCACATGGAAAAAGAGTATAGAACTTGAACTAATGACAAAATACCTGTATAATTTATGTGGAATATATTTATTTATGTCTTTTAAGCTTGAAAAGAATCTGGCTTCATCACGACGTTCATATAACGTTCATATAACGTTTACACAACCAAATTATGTTACCTGGGCTGTAATCGCTAATTTGCATATTTTACCTGGCCTTACATGAGTCGAGTAAATTGTGGAAATAGCTCATTAGCATAATTTCAATGGTACAAAAATTAGCACCGGTGCTCGTTTGTAACCTTTAAATTATGGTAATGAGCTAATTTGCAACTTTTATTTA
Organism: Ophiura sarsii; assembly: GCA_035610835.1. NCBI lineage: Eukaryota > Metazoa > Echinodermata > Ophiuroidea > Amphilepidida > Ophiuridae > Ophiura > Ophiura sarsii. The sequence continues at coordinate 66,589,076 of CM069456.1, forward strand.
TTTAAACCTATTTTTTTTTTAAATTTAAGTCGATACATACATTTAACAGCTTTTAACACCATAGAAAGCATTTTGATCTGTATACGTAAGTTCTCATATGTATAGCTAAAGGCAAGTCATTGTTCACTAATGCCATATACATTGAGCAAGAACATAGTACACATGAAAAGGTCAATGCCCGCCCCATCCCTCTATAATACCACTACCATTCCCTGGTTGCCATGGTGTAACTAACCGAATTTGATGAAAGTTTTTTACACGTTTGGGATAACGTTGTGAAAACGTTCAAGACTAACGTTCATACAACATAAAAATGTGTCGACAAATAAACGTTTTTTGAACGTTTAATCATAACGTTCCAAGAACGAAAGTGAAACGTTGTCACGACGTTCCAACAACGTAATAAATAGGTTATAAAAACGTCATTTGGACGTAATGGTATAACTAACAGAAGTTTTTTAAACGTTTTGGACGTTGTTATAACGTTGTGAAAACGTTCATTACTAACGTTCAAACAACGTAAAAATGTGTCGACAAATAAACGTTCTTCTAACGTTGGATCGCAATGTTCCATGAACGTTGTAAAGACGTTCCGATAACGTAATAAAGACAGTATAAAAACGTCATTTGGACGTAATGGTATAACTAACAGAATTTCAAGAAAGTGTTTTAAACGTTTAGGACGTTGTGATAACGTTGTGAAAACGTTCATGACTAACGTTCATACAACGTAAAAATGTGTCGACAAATAAACGTTCTCCTAACGTTGGATCACGTTCACAACGTTCTTTGAACTTTTAATCATAACGTTCCAAGAACGAAAGTGAAACCTTGCCACGACGTTCTAACAACGTAATATGGTTAGCTGGGTTAACATATTTCATGTATTTAATTTCATCTTTATTAATGCGATAGCTACTTTTTTTGCGAAGCGCCCTCATAGTCCAAATTTGACCAAAATCAGCCATTACAAGAAAACGAAGGGGTCATATGAGACGAAACCAGCATAGAATGACATCTTGTACCCTTAAACATGGGTATTGCCACCAAAATCAAATAAATTAGACCAAAAATGACTTAGTTATGATCAAAAGACTGTTTTTACCAAAATGGCCGACTGTTTGTGTTTTTTGGCCGGGGCACCCTGGATTTCGCATTTTTTTCAATTTTTATTTTGAAAATGTTGTCAGTACGCATAAAGTCATCAAAAAATCATGTAGCAAGCGTGATCTGAAACTATGACCTAAAAATGACCCTCTATAGCCCACTCCTACTTAGAATTGGATCAATTTAAGGATGAATCTTAAGCATTTGGTTCCCTATTTTCTTAAATTTTAGGTTGTAACCGGAGGACAATACGATGTGGACGTCTACCTCGAGGCTCCCAGCCAGCGCGTCCTGTACAAGGAGAGAAAGAAGCAATACGACACATTCACATGGACGACAGACGTCAAAGGAATCTACAAGTTTTGCTTCAGTAACGAGTTCTCAACGTTTGCGCACAAGCTGGTATATTTTGATTTTATGGAAGGCGATGAAGATCCGTTGTTGAGAGATTTAGGGGAACATGCTACAGTGCTAACACAGGTGAGATAGGGGGACTGGATTAAGGATAGGAAACCGGTTTAAAACCTGGGATCTTTAAATGTTAAGGACACATGATACATTTTGCCCACAAGCTGGTTTATTTTGATTTTATGAAAGGCGATGAAGATCCGTTGTTGAGGGATTTAGGGGAACATGCTACAGTGCTAACATAGGTGAGATAGGGGCTGGATTAAGGATAGGAAACAGGTTTCAAACTTCGGATAGATAGAGCGTAAGGACACAAGATACATTTTGAAACTTGAAAAGAGTCCAAGTGAAGTTAAATCCATTCTTAAATTAAGATGTACCTAAACCAAAACGTTTTATCAGGTGCTATTATTATTATTAAGTATACAAATTGTTGGGCAATTTACTCTGTGGCCAAACAATGACAATGAATAGATGGCTTCAAATTTATGAGTGTATGGACATCCAGAGGTAATGACATTAATGTTGTAGTGAATAAAGTTTTGAATGGAGGTGGGTTGTTAAGCACTGGCTATTGGGATCAGGCTAATGCATTTTGATGTTATTGTGCTGAAGGCCTTGAATAAAAATCATTGTTCCAACTTGAAAGTCAATTTGCCTGCAAACTCTCCTTTTTTGTGAATTGATAAGGCTGTATTAAAAAATCATTTGTCTCAAAGCTCCCGCGCGCGTAAGTTAATTGATGAGCGTTAGAAAAAAAAGGATTTGTTTTGATTCTTTTTTTGATTCTTTTTTTTCAAAAAAAAAAAATCCCAACATTTCACAGATTTGTCAGATTTGCATTGATCACATCATTTGAAATACAAAATGTCACTTTTACAAGGATTTCAATATTTTATATTTAAAAAACTAAAAAAAACACCCAAAAAATCGCATTCCGCATTAGGTTTTGAAAAACTGAAGTGCTTTGAGACAAAAGATTTTTTTAATATAGCCTAAGTTGTGATAACCGATAAATTTAATCCCTTTGTGTTTCTTACTTTTCCTAGTTGGAAACCTCAACAGTCACGATCCACGAGGCGATGAAAGCCGTCATAGATTATCAAACACACCACAGGTAGGGTTATTCACATTATTGACCATAGAGGGTGCAACACCGTCATCATGCATGACATGTGTGCAGAATTTGGCAGGGTTCTTTAGTGCGTAAAGCCTTATAGGGGGAAATGAAACATCCATATTTACCCCTTTTAAATCCAGAGTTGTAAAGATTCAGGATCTGGGGTGTATTCACTGATGCCTAAATAACCACACACAAGCAACTGAACATCATGAAAGTAAAGCTCATTGAAGCTGAAATGGTTTAAAATTAGACATGCTAATGTAGGGACAGGGATTTTGCACTTTTTAAAAGCACTAAAAGTGCTGCTTGATTTTGGAAAAAGTGCTTTTTGGAGCAAAAGGTGCTTTTTTAGGTAAAAGGTGTTTTTTTTTAGTAAAAGGTGCTTTTATTCACCAAAATTATGCCATATGCGTTAAAAATAAATCCAAAAGCGATTATATTCCATGTTTCCATGTTGATGTATTTCTTTTTTCGTTGTCAAAACCATCATTTTTCATTCAAAACTACATTCAAACTAAACTAAGTATAGAATAAACACTTCCACAGCTATGTAACTTGTTGATTTTTAGGTAGATGGACATTATTTGTTTAATATTTAGACAATTTTGAAGAAAAAAATGCTGTGTGATGAAAAAGTGCTTTTTTGAGCAAAAGTGCTATTTTGGGCAAAAGGTGCTTTTTTTGGTGCTTTTGAGCATTTTCCCTGTCATGGCTATGACTCAACATATTTTGGCTGCACAGTTTTTGGCAATATCAATATATACTTTTGGTCATAACTTTGACAATTTTGCCTACAGGCATGGTTGAACCATCATTTTTATAGAAAATTGTCATGTCTCTATCTATTGCATTTTAAAGGTGATACTTTTCATAAACAATTTTTCATACGGCAGGCGTCTGCAGACCACAGTTCCAAAACTGAACAAAATGTTTCAAAAATGTCAAAATTATTGAATTTCAACGCCATATTTGGAATCACTGTGAGAAATGCATTGAAATGTGTACATACATGCCTATACTCTGTTTGGCTTCCTCTGGACAGTGACGTAACTTGGACAGGCGCAGCTTTTACTCACGCGTATGTATCTTCCGTCTTTCAACGCTCGTGTGCATACGCCATCGCCTCGAGTAGGCGTGCACGTTATGTGCTGCAGTTAGTAGAATCCGCAGTTACGTCACTGTCTCGTGATGGCCAAATAGACTCTAGTATTGGTTCAGTAATTCTTGAGATAAATTTAAAAATTGGTAAAGGTTTCTGAAAAATCTTGTTTTCTATATGGTGAAACTAATAGCCACGTGGAAAGTGTTAAAGGAGATACATTAAACTTCAACCTGTTATGATCCCCAGGTTACGAGAGGCGCAGTCAAGGATGCGAGGGGAGAACCTCAACCAGAAGGTGCAGTGGTGGTCGCTAGGAGAATTTGGTATCATCATGTGTATAAGTATCGGCCAGGTTATAGTTCTTAGGAGCTTCTTTACAGATAAAAGACCGCAGACTGGCAGGATATAGTAGCAATGCTGGGTAGTATTAGGTATCATAGCTAAGGCCAAAAAAATAAATTGTAATGTTGTCCTCGACCGCCCGCTCATCAGATTTAGGGCCGCTCCGATATATATTTTTTTCAGATTTTTTTCTTCAGATTTATTTTTTCTTCAGATTTTTTTATTTTATTTTTTAAAACAGTTTAAATGGCATTGAATATTAAATTAAGTGTTTATAACATATATGTGCGACTCTCAGTGTGATTTCAACTTCTTGTTGGCTGAACTTTGAGCTTCCGCTGGTATTTGAAAATTAAGAAAGAAAAAAAAATCTGCCCGCCCGCCCCTCCTTTCTGAAAGCTGTGGAGGACAACATTACTTCTTTTTTTGTTGGCCTATAAGCGCTATCCTCATGATAGGTGTCCCATACTGGATAGATTACACAGGGCAGCTATCATTTCCATGATGTAAAAGAATAGCCGCCATGTGCTTTATTTGCAATTTAAAGCACAAGGCAGCAAACTTTTTCATAGTGCAAATCAAATCTAAAAATGATAGCTGCCGTGTGCATTATTTCCATTTTAAAGCACAAGGCAGCAAACGTTTTCACAGTGTAAATCAAGTTTAAAAAGGATAGCTGCCATGTTTATTATTGTAATTTGATCAATGCACATGGCAGGTATCTATTCCACAGTGCAAATCAAATGGAAACATGATAGCAGCTTTGAGCTTTATTGGAATGAAGCTCAAGACAGCTATCTTTTCCACAAAGTGTCAATCAAACGGAAACGAAGAGCTGCCTTGTGAATTGTCAGTATAAATTGCAAGAGGCTTTGAAGCAATTGCTGCCTCGTGCTTTATTCTGTTTGGGAGACCTATATGAGGATATTGCTGACATAGATATTATTAGGGTATTTTTTTAATTTTTAAAAAGCCACCCAAAAATATTCACCAAAGGGAACTGGGATGGTTAATACCAGGGCTGGAACTTCAGATATTTTTCAACAAGTCAGTCAGTAGGGAGGTCACGCTGCATGTCATATTTTGTTATACGCAAGAAAACAATGGAGTATCAGTGACTGCAATATTTGCTAGATATAGCTTCGGAAAATGGTCTATTTGGGCATCTCAAAAACTGAGAAACGTGCTAAAAATCAGGTAGAATTTTAGAGGAGGGTCAATAACATCTGCAGATTGGTAAAATGTATAGTATTAAACACGTTTTGTGACCAAATTTATGTCGTACAATGTTGGAAAATTCACGTTTTGAAAATCTGTGGTCTTCGAAATTACAGGAATCCTCATTCTAAACCTCACCAAATCATGAAATGAACCCTCGTCTACAAAAAATTCCGTGTACGTATTGCTCTATCTGCTTGGAGATAGCTTTACCACGGAAACTTCATAGCTTTACCACGGAATGAAATCCGCTGTTAGGCGCCATAGACATTACATGGCGAACATCGTACAGATTTGCACTGCAGTCCTCTGTGTAGAGAGTTTTGACAATAGCAAGGTCGTTCGACTATTGTGTTTGTGCATGTTTGTGACTACTGACCCCGTTTAACAATCTTCATAGCTTTTATATAGGGCTTGGGTGACCTAACTATTGACTGAAGTAACTCACAAAAATACCTGTCCGACAGAAATTCGCCCAGCCAGTGTAACTCACTAATAATACTGTGAGTTTGAACAATTTTACCTGCCAGCCGGTCGGGTACTTTTGTATCTTCATCTGCCCGACACAATAGTTACCCGCTATGGGCGGGCGGGGGCTATTTCCAGGCCTGGTTAACCCCCTGGGGTCTACCTGTCTATCTTACAGTGGTTCTGATTGGTTTATTACAAGATGTACTCATATGAATAGCCAATTCAAATGCAGCTTGTAAAATGTTTCACTCCCATCTTTATCAGGGATACAATTATTCTAACAATGTCTCTCATTGGTGCAATAAATGATGTATCCATCTTTTTAACCAATCGGCCGGTAGGTCTCAGGGGGTTAATACATAACATAGATTGAGAAGAATAAGGATAATTTGAAAGCTACAGTGTATGTGGTGTGATGGATGTTGAGACAAGTACAGATTGGTAATAATTTTAGGTGGCTTTAGTGAGTCCTTCATGAATGACTGCGCAGAACAAACAGCCTTGTTGCTATAGAGGTATTGTAAACAGAGCAGGATGAAATGGCTCCTTGGTCTCCGGGTATTCAAATTACTTTTTGACAGGGGGCTGCTGTAGGTGTGAAATCCTGAACTTCAAAAAAATGCTGATTTGACTTTTCTCTCCGCGATTTGAGACCCATGTTGTTTTACGCATCGGTAATAATAGCCCAAGTTGATTACAAAATAATCAAGTATTGTTCCTTGCAGCCATTCATGTAGCATTGACTCAACGTTGAGCCATTTTTATTTGGTCAATTGTTTGGGTTGTTATTACCTTTCTTGGGTTGAATACAATTTTTTCTGTGCAAAATGTTGACAAATTTCTGCTTTCCAACCAGCATTTCCTACTTCTTTTTCTTTTTCTCTCTATAAGACAAAAAAACTGGATTGTGGACCTTGTAGGTTGGCGTTTTTCAATCCTAAGTTGTCAGTAATTTATTTTGCTTTTTTGTTGAGAGATTGCGGAAGTATGTTGACATGTCCGGATGTGTTCGATGTTGTCATGTGGATGAGGCATGTCAGAGACGGATAGCTCTAAAAAACTTCTATGGTGTACAGACTGTAACAAAAAAAGTTATACAATCGCAATTTTATTTTAAATTCAATGTTAAGATCATGCAATGTCAAAATCTCTTACACTCTGTGTTAAGCTCCGTTTTGGCTACCAGAATCATTTTAGTTGGTCTTTTTAACTACTTGTGTTTAAAATTTATGACTAATCTACTAAGTCGTCTAGAAATCGGGTTGGGCCTCTTTCACAATAATATCATACAATATTGCTTGTATAAATTAAATAGTTAGGGTATCATGCAAGAAACATTAAAGAGAACAATATATATATTTTTCAAATAGTTTTATTTCATTTGAATAAATAAATTCATAAAATAAATAAATAATATTTGTAAAGACCTAACATTCTTTGTAATACTTTTAACCACTTGAAACGAACCATTGTTGTCTAAAAAAAAGTGCTCTACTGTTATACTCCTAGTTCGATTCCAGACATATTCATCCCAGTGATTTTACCATTGATTAAACCAAAGTGGCCCAGGTGATTTCATGACTACTTTAAACAATTGATCATATCTCTGCTTACCGAGCATCGATTGTCATGAAACAAAGCTTATTCGAAAGCTAAGAAAATTCCTCTTGCACGCCATTAACATTCGAAACAGAAATTCCACGGGAGATATTTTTAATATTTTGTTCAAAACTGTATAACTTTTTTTGTTACAGCCTGTAGGTCCTACTAGTCATAATTTATTTTACCGTGAAAATGATAACATTTATCCAAGAATTGACCAAACGAGAATGATGATATCAACATGATCGTATATTTTGTTGCTTATGTTGTATTTTCAAAATACTAAGGTTTTTGTACATGTTGTAGTTTTAGTAATATAATTCTGTATTTTGTGTGTAGTGAGGGGGTGCGTCCATAAAATTGAAGGTATGCTAACCGTTTTTGCAAAAATTCTGTGAAATCCACAGAATTGGGATGTTGAGTAGTTAACAGAGAATTTTGAAATATACAGATTTTCATTCCTAAACATTGGTCAATTTAGGCCAAATTAAAAAAAATCATTTGTCTCAAAGCTCCCGCGCGCGTTCGTTTATTGATGCGCATTAGGAAAAAAAATCTGAAAAAAACTTTTTTTTTTGTTTTTTTGTTTTTTTTTCAAAAAAAAAAAAAAAAAAACCCCCAAAATTTCACTGTTTTTTCAGATTTTCATTGATCACATCATCTTAAATACAAAAGTTCACTTTTACAAGGATTTCAATATTTTATATTTAAAAAAAAAAAAAAAAAACTTGAAAAAAACCCCGCATTCCGCATTAGTTTTACAACAGGAGAGGAGCTTTGAGACAAACAATTAATTTAATTTGGCCTTATCAAAGAAAAACAACAAAATAACAACAACAACAAAATACACTGATCAAAACTTCTTTCAAATCTTTCAAATGTTATGTTAGCTTTTTACTGTTTACCATTTTGATGGGTAGAGTGGTTTAGTCCGCTTCTGCATGTGCAAATGCCTCCTGCGTTTGGAGTTCGCATTAATTAATAGTATGCTCCGTCAATGTCTATTTTGTCCATAAATTACTTGCAGGAATAGCTTACAGATCTAATAGGTATTGAACACTTTCCACGCGGCAGGTGTCTGCAGACGACATTCTAAAATTTCACAAAATGATTCAAATATGGCAACATTATTGAATTTAATACCCATTTTTGGAAAAACCGTGAGATATACATTAAGATAAGTACAAACATCCTAGTAGTGGTTCAGTAATTCTTGAGATAGACTTTGAAAGTTGAGAAAGGTTTCCGAAAAATCTGTTTTGTATATGGTAAAACTAATAGCCGCGTAAGGAATAATCCAATAGATCGGTAGGTAGAGTGGATCGGTAACTTGCATTTTTTCCCCGATTCCGATTTAAGGCCGATTCAATGCAGATCGTTGCCGAATCTGATCTCTCGATCAGGATCGACCAACACTATTCTCTTGCAAGTTTGTTTGTTAAGTAAGCAATGGCTAGGGCAAACTGGTAGTAACATTATAGCAGCATGTAAATTTACATTGAATTTCATTATGTTCTTAACACTTTCCTCGCGGCAGGCGTCTGCAGACGACATTCCAAAATTTCAGAAAATGTTTCAAAAATTTCAAAATTTTTTGAAATTAATAACCATATTTGGAATCACAGTGAGAAATAAGTACACACACATTCCTAGTATTGGTTCAGTAATTCTTGAGATGGACTTTGAAAGTGGGGAAAGGTTTCTGGAAAATCTGTTTTGTATGGTAAAAGCCGTGTGGAAAGTGTTAAGGAAATTGTTTGTTGAGTAAGCAATGGCTTGGGTAAACTTATAGTAACATTAAAGTAGCATGTAGATTTACATTGGATTCCATTATGTTCTGAACCCTCTGAGCAAAATACTGTAAAAGTGGACATTTTCGCGCCACATATATTTTCACGCTTTTCGCGCCACATATATTTTCACGCTTTTCGCGCTTCGCAAAAATAATAACACCCAAATATATTTCTTTTGCGTACGGATCTATGTGATGAAACTACAAATTGCGAATTTAAAAACATGCGAAACAGTTCAAATTGCGCGGAAATTAATCGCGCGAAAATTAATCACGCGAAAATTCACACTTTTACAGTATTCATTTGAATAACTGCTTACAAATATTTGGTTCCAATCTGTATCAGGAATACAATTATTGGAACGAGGTCTCTGATTGGGTAAATAAATAATGTATCCATCTTTCTGACCAATCGGCAGGGAGCTCTCAAAGGGTAGAGCAAGTGTGACCCGTCACATCAAAAATGGACATGTTTGAGGCTTGACTGTAATTATTGAAAAACACTCTCCAAACTTTCAAAATCGTGCCTTGGTGGTGAAGGAAATCTGTCCATTAAATCATGAGATTTAATTTTAAGAAGCATACTTTTCCTATTTCTCTCCATATTTTACCAAATTTCTTGGCCTATATTTCAAGACTGGGTTTACTGACAACATAATACGTTTTGATGTGACTGATCACAAATATTTTTATCCCTATAGACGTTATTCTTAATTGGTGCATTTACGCCGAAGAGGGTTTTAAAGTGAACTGAAAACGAGGCTAGCAATTTAGCCATGACAAGAGTGCTGTAGTTTTTCAATGGGGTGAACTTGCACTAATTTAAAACATTCTTCATACTTCTGAGCTGTTCAATGTTTGACCTTACTACATTCGGGAAATTAACTTGAACGGAATGTATAAACTATTATTTCCACTAGTTTGAAATGAAATATTTTCTTGTAACCATCGCTATCTAGGAAAATATAAAAGTTCACAGTTCATTCACATTGCAGTCAAAGGACGAGATTGTTTATCGGAGTACTAATTGATCTGAACATGCTCAGTTGGATTGCACTCCCTCTTTTGACGTAAATGCACCAATTAAGAATACGCCTATTGGTCTCATTGTAGAGCAGCAAAGGAGCTTGTGCTCATGGGTGGCGCCACATTTGAAGACAACATAGAAAAAAAGGAAAGAGAATCAAGACACCACCATATTTGGTGGCATTATTTCACACCTAAAATTATGTAAAATCCTGTGGTGAGCTTCCAAGGAGCTAAGCGGGCCCCACGCCGCAATGCACACGCTCCACACCTCACACATCTCTTGTTGATACTTGAATACCTGCTGGTCGGTTAATTTCAACATGGTACACACACACACCCCCACCAACGTCGTGGGAGGGCAAGTGGCTAATGCCCATGTGATAAGTAAATAAGGAAGGGAAAAGATTAGAATAATTCATCTCTGTTGTCCTAAAAGATTTCATCACAATGCAAATCCTTAAAAATTAAAAATAAACATACTTCAGGTTCGATCCCTTGACCCCATATTAAAAATGCCCCCCCCCCCCTTCGAACTCTGCCAAGGGGACTTGTCCCTGGACAACAATTGTTGCCCCTATACAAATACCCTGGCGTCGCCCCTAGGGTACTCAGATATTTTTTGGTAGGGATGTGCCACCAGCAAATCCAAACAGTTACCAATTTTTCGGAGGAAATGGACACCTACATTTACCAAAATCCCATAATTTTTCAACGTATTTGACAGATTTTAGACCCATAAATTTACCAAATATGACTATGAAAAGGGTCATTCATTTACCACAGGGGTGAAAAATAGGACCCTATTTGGCGGCACATCCTCGTAACCTCATATCCACTAAGTACACCCCCACCCCCGGGCACATCCCTTGCTTGTGATATTCTTGTGATTACTTTGATAGCATGCTGAAGATTTTAAGACAATATCTTTTAGCTGATCTACAATGATTCCAAAAAAGTATTTGTATTTTTGCTGATATACGGATAGTGATATTGTTATTATTATGACATCTAGGAATATTTTGTTAATTTATGAAACTTAGCTGAGAGAGATTATGGACTGTATAAAGTTGAATATTGAATAACCTATTTGTTGCAATGTTGTTTAAATATGCAGTATCTTGATTTTGTATTATTATGCACACAGCACACAACAGGGCTGAGATTAACCAAAGGCGCTAAGGGAAATTCTATGCCATTGCTTTGGTATCCCCCTCCCCTCTACTATTTTCCCTATTTTGATCATGTATTTGCCCAGGTGCACTATTAAAATTGCTTTGAAAAATAACTTCCCATGACAAAATCTTAATCTTAGCATGTCTCAGCCCTGTCGTACTCACATGGTTAGTATGGTTTGTTACAAATAAAATATTCTTGGGAATTGATGACGTGCTCGAGGTAAGGGTTAACTAGCTCGCAATTTTGCTGTTGACTTGTATTATGTTTACATAATAATATCTTTAGAAGTGAATTGTTTATTTAGTTATTAGAAATATAACTTACTGGTTATCAGGGCTGTAAACATAAATCATTTGTTGTCATTGCATCAACTGAATTGAACAGACGACACACTTGCACGCGAGCTCTTAAACAAATTGTTGGCGCCTGTGTGACATTAGATTATAGTGCAGATAAGGTAGATGATCCAGACATAATTTGTTAATGAAACAAGATCTGTGATTGGTCATTTGGTTCTACACAGACTGTAATCGGACACATTCTGTTAAGAAAACAAGATGTGATTGGTCAATTGGTTTGCAAGCAAACTATACAGATACATAAATTTGGTTATTTAACAAAGATCTCCGATTGGTTAATGGACCTACAGCCCATATCATCCTGGCCACAGTCCGACATACACGGGCACACTCCGATTAGCTCAACCCGCATGCTTCAAAATTTACAGAAATCCGGTAACCAATCAGCGCCGTGAGGTCTAGCTTACGTTCTGTGCAGCTTTAGATGCGCACAACAGGCGAGGTTGATCTTGCATACTTTACATGAGGTCAACCTCATGCGACGTGCGTCCATTGGCTTGTGGGCAATAGAAAGACGCGGGTTGCACATAAGGCTCACATAACATAACAGGGCACACTGTGCATTGTATGCATGACTCGTGTTGTGCGTACGCCAACAATGTGCACTCAAGCTTGGATTTTGATGATATCGACCGCATATTTCTCGCCAATTTGGAACCAACTAAACTTTAGATGCAGACTAACTGTTAAAGTGGTAATTTTTGCGCGATTACATTTTCGCGCTTTGCTGATTTTCAGCCATTTCGCTTGTTTTTAAATTCACTATTTGAAAGTTCATTACAAAGACTTATAAAAATAAATAGATTTGTGTATTTTAATTTTTTCGCGGTAGCTGCTTGGAGCGCGAAAATGAATGTCGCACAAAAATGTCCATGTTTAACAGTGTTCTAACATATGATTCTATTACGTCAATAAACATGTTTATTTAGCCTTGGCACTACATGTATTTTTAACATTGGTTGTAAACATTCTGTATTTGCATTGTGATATGAGATATATCAAGGATCATTATTAATATTTAGGTTAGTCTAAGTGAAGGTAGCTCCACATTTATTTTGAAGGGTATGATATAAGTGGAAATATTTATGTTCGTAATAATGGTAATTTGATTACTCGTACACCAAAATGTTGCTCCGCAAACATATTCTTAACTGTAAGGGTAAAAGAACCTCACTACTGTATCTAATTGACAACTAGCAGAAAGTGAAACCGTACACTTTTAATGGTCAACAAAAACACTCTTGTTTAACCCTAACCCCAAAGGGTGTTTTTTTGTTGGAATAAAGCTATCAAGGGGAGAAAAACTGGTAAATCATTTCCTACAGTTTCTGACATGCATCACTACCCCACTGTGTATCTCCGAGTGAGTGATTGAATTATACATGACATTGACACTGTCACAAAGGACAAATACATGCACTTTCTTTCTAGCAATGAAAATCGCCAATTTTTGGATCCAATTGTTTTTTGCAGATACACCGTATGTCTATTTATAGTGTATGAGATAATAGTTAGACTGCTGAGAAGTTTTATACTTGTATATTTTGGGAACAAACTGTAGTTAGTTGAACTATAAAGTGGCAGTTATGTCGTAGGACGCATATGCTTGAAATGAGAATATACTTCTGGGTTGCTATATATAACTTTGTATATATATATATGCTACTTCTGGCCTTGTCCGAGCATTTTGCTGGTGCCTGGTCTCATCAGAACCCAAGCATGTGTGGGCATGGTCCGATCCGACTGTGTACATCTCACCAATGAAACAATTATGCAAAATAATCATCGTAGCGAATGGATCTACATTTTGAAGCAAATGTTGCCAAATTGTAGTTCAGTAATTTCCAATTTGGTGAGCCTTGTTACAGCAATGAGTTAATACTGAAGACAGCGGGCGCGCATAAAGCATTCAGGTCGCACTGGGAATCATATGCATGGTGCAAGCACGCTTGGATTACTTTAGCGTGTGGTGTCCTCTCCCTTGAGTTTTAGCTGCTAGGGAGGAGACAAATAAGTTGACAATGTCCTATAGAGTAAAGGCCCACCATGTTTAAGATAAAACAATGGGGACGGCATGCAGAGTAGCTAGATGTATTTTGACTCTCCGTGAGTCTCATCAGTAGCACGGGCTGCTGTAGGTCAACTGACCTGTGCCTACATACACAAGCTTTAATCTATAAGTACAGGGCAAAACTTTCCTATATATTTTTTCGCCAATTTGGAAGTGACTAAACTATAGGTCATCATTTGGAAACATTTAAAAGTGTTTTGTTAAAAAATAAATAAATGTTTGAAGTAATAAAAACTATTGCCAGATATGCCTCCGCTAAAGTTGCAACATGATGCTCATTATCAAATTTTGATCCGTAATAATCCAAATATATTTATAACAGTTGGCCCGAAGAGTAAGGAACTGGCTCATTCTGGTTCTAAGGAACTGGCTAATTCTAGTTCAAATAAATCCCATTTTCTCAAAAATTCCGATAACCAGGATGATACACACCTATCAGAGAGCAAGTGTCCCCACCCCCGGGCCAAACCAATCCATGAAAATGTAGCCATATCCATACAGAATGGTCAAATTTGTACCACAAATTAAGCTGTACTGTTTTGGGTATAGCAAGTTCTACTTTCTGTATGTTTTTTGTAAGTTAAAAATGTTATATCGTACATTTTTGGCAAATGTATTTTGTATGGATATTTGGGATTTTATGTTTGTGGAATTTACGCCGTTGTTCATATTAAAGATGTATGAACAGTGTGTAATAGTAAAATTGGAAAATATATATTAACTTGTTCTGTGTTTTATTTTGTTAACGTTGTGAAGTTGTTGTAACTGAGAACTGACTATACAGTGCTATATCTGGATGGCATATTACTTTAACATAAAACACATTTTGAATAGGGAGAAACCTAGGAGTAATTCTGTTATACCCTTCACAGGGGTATTCACAGTGCATGATTTTTAAGAACGACGCATACTACTAATGTACAAATGGAGGGTATAACAGAATTATGCCGAAACCGATGCACTAAACACTGTATACAGTCAGCACAATCAGTAACTGACCAGGTAATAAATGTGTTGATAACTCTTAAAGGTGTAACTCCTAAATAAACATATTAAATTATAAAGTTGTCGAGAAATGTCTCCTCTTTAATTTGAGATATTGCACGATAGGAATGGTTGATTATTGAGGAAGTTACAATCCCAAATGTAAGATCAAGTCTGATTTTTATTTTTACAACAACATTATATTTTAATATGTTTATGTTGGAGTTATACTTTAAGAGTTATCAACGCATTTATAACTTGGTCAGTTTACTTATTGTCTTGACTGTATACCAACCAGTCTCTATCATACATGTATAATACACTTTATTCCATCACTGTATCAATGCTAAATATTACAACAACAAAACACCTCTGCCAGATCGGTTTGCATAGCTCAGTGGATTAGAATTCGCTTATGGTGCGAAAAATTAAAAGGTTCTAATCCTTGTCCAACCTCTCTTTCTTGCAATTAAGTAATGTTATTAAAGGTAGATGTTCCGATTTTCAACTTGATGTTTTCTATTCTACATGAAAGGTCATCCTTAAAAAAGTTGTGTTCCAAAGTTTGAGTTGCATAGCTCTAATGGTTCTTATTTTAGACGCGCAAGATGCTGTGAACTGTGTCCATTGAGTAGTACACAAACTCTATCGGTGGTTACCACCATTCGCGGTAATTCGACGTTATTTCATCGATTTCTCCGTAATTATACCGATTTAGGCCGTCAAATTTCAGTATGATGATGAGAAAAATACGAGTTTTCATATGATATGAAAATCTCCGTATGTTTGAAATAATTCTGTGTTACGAAAATGTGATCGGATCTACCTTTAAGTGAATAAGCTATGAGATTGGTGAAGACAGGTGAAATTATTAAAGTTTGAAACTGAAGTAAGAGAAATGTTACACATATTAGTTTCTCCCTATACAAATGTTGTTGACAGTAAGAGATATCGCCAGACCTGGGGTGGGGGCTTTCAAACTAAAGTGAATTTGGACTTTAAGAATCAAGCAAGTATTTTTCATAATACATATTATTCTAAACAAGTATTTCTACAGATTTATTCTCATTTTCATGATCATTTTCATTTTTATCCCCCTGCTGTATCTTTTGAACGAATGGATGGATTGACTTGAAACCTTCAGCGATAGGTAGGCCATGGTCAAACACTGTGGCTGCTATTTTGGGGTCTAATTTGCAAAGGTCATCTGAGGTCAAAGGTCATCCAGGGGTCAAATCGAAAAAAGTTGCCCGATTGACTTCAAACTTAGAGAAAAGAAACATGAACACCGGGTGAACATGTCTACAATAAATTGGAGGTCATCTGAGGTCAAAGGTCATCCAGATGTCAAATCGTAAAAGTTGCCGGATTGACGTCAAACTTGGAGACAAGAAAAATGAACACCGGTAGAACATGTCTAGAATAAATTAGAGGTCAACGGTCATTAGAGGTCAACCAAGGTCAAAGGTCAACAAGGGTTAAATTGTGCAATGAACACCGGGGGGACATGTCAAAAAATAGTTAGAGGTCATCTGAGGTCAAAGGTCATCCAGAGGTCAAATCGTAAAAAGTTGCCTGATTGACGTCAAACTTGTGAGTAAAGAAACTGAACACCGGGTGAACATGTCTAAAATTAATTAAGAGGTCATCCGAGTTCAATGGTCATTAGAGGTCATCAAAGGTCACCAAAGGGATACATCGTGCAATGAACACCAAGGGAACATGTCAAAATAATTAGAGGTCATCTCTGAGGTCAAAGGTCATCCAGAGGTCAAATCATTAAAGTTGCCCGATTGACCTCAAACTTGGAGAAAAGAAACATGACCACCTGGGGAACATGACCCATATGTGACCTTTGACCTCATTTAGTTGATCTCCCAGCCAGGGGGATTCGCAAGTTGTGACTTGCAGTATTTTTGACATTGCCCCCTCCGCCCCACCCCAGTCAGCTTGTGCCAGAAACTGGGAAAAAAACATTTAGCTTGTGTGAAACATATTTTATCCTACATGCTTTATTAAAACTTGTACCAAATTCAGTTAATCCTTGACAATTGTCTAAGTGGAAAAACCCAACCCTATTTTACAGGCAAGCGGAACTCAAGACTCAAGTAGTATGGTCGGTCTGGCATGTTTTGTGGGGGGGGGGGGGGGGGGGGGGGGGTGGGGGGTCAAACATTTTGTACCTATATTTATTGGTGAATCAAAAAATTGTAAACAATAAATGAATTAAAAATTCAATAGACAACATATTTGTGTGCTTAAATAAGAGTGCCAGCAAATTGATTGCCTTGTTCTCCATTCTCCCCTGGGCCCTGATTTTGCTTTTCCACAAGGCTTAAAATAAAACACACACAAACAAACACCAAATTAAAATTACTATTAAATACTTTCAAATGTAGTGATACCAGTGCAAAAGTCTATACCCAACTCTCCGACCCACCCCCACCCAAGGCTCAAGATAACAGTTTTTCTACCAGGAGCTACTTTTTTCAAAAGTAGCGCCCGGATCATGGGATTTATTGAGAACCAGGAGCTACTTTCAGTCTGCTGGGAGCTAATTTTTTATTAAATCGTATTGTCAAATTGAAATTCGATGTCTTAATTAGGCAAGCTTACCGATCATCAACGGGCGCTGGTTTGGATAAAATATCAGCGCTCGGTTGTTTATTTTTCAGCATAACCGGGCGCTATGGCAGGAGGACCGAGGGGTAAAAATTGCCCAGCGCCCGCTTATCTTGAGCCTTGCCCCCACCACCTCCCAATTGGGATTTGGAGGATTTCAAAAACATGCTAAAAATTGTTTGATTCCATAGCATTAATTTAGTTTTACGAGTTAATTCTTGCTCTCACATGTACATGTGACTAACGCAAATCTGTGGGTGGATAAATCCGGGGTGGGGGGGTACTCGAATAGTGAAGAGGGTAGGGTGTGCGGCTGGGCAGTCTGAAAACAGGGGCTCACCGAACTATACGGTAGCCGAAATTGGGGTCTTAGAGAACTGAATCCTTATACAAAATTGTGTCTTATAAACTGAATTTTAGGCAAAATTTTGCCTTATGAACTGAATTTAAGCAATTGAGGCTACATAACTCAAATTCATAAGATTTTCACACATTTTATGATTTTTGGTTGAATTTTGGGTCTAAGGGAACTGCCAATGGATGAAAAGGGGGTCTGGTCTTATGGAACTACCAGTGGATGAAAAGAGGGTCTTATGGAACTACCAGTGGAGGAAAAGGGGGTCTTACTGAGCGGCCGAAAGGTGTGAAAAGGGGCCTTGGCAGCCGCACATACCCGTATGGCCAATATACGTGAGTACCCGCCGCCCCCCCTCCCGGATAAATTCCCAATAGAAGAAATAACTTCATTGGCCTGTGAATGTTTTAATAATCCGGGGATTTCAAGTACACCCACCCATGACCTCTCCTTGCCTAGGAGAAAAGAGCATTAAAGTAACAATAGCCCCATTCTCCCCTATTCACAGTGGAACCCAATGTTACTCTCAAAGAAATCATGGACTTGTCTGATAAGTCCATGAAGAAATCAAAACTGATATGAGATCTGGGGAATTGCCCCATTGCAGGAAAAGATTTCTCACCTTTCCTGCCCTCATTAGGCCTAATCTTAAGAGAATTATAAATTTGTCCCGACCCAATCGAAAATGTTGACTTTTACTTTAGTGTCAAAAATACATAAAATTTGCGTAAGATATCATCTGAATCTGAATGTTAATCTCAACGCTTCCTTCAGAACCCAACCGAGATGATATGGTGGTCCAAGCAAATTTCACTTTCAGACAATTTTGACATTTAATGAGACAACAAACAAATGTGGGTGCTTCGAGCGCATCCTACCCCCAAATTTGGTCTCTTTCCACATTTTTTTCTTCTTCTGGCCGCCCCCTCCCCCTTCCCCTTCCCCTTCCCCTCCCCCCTTCCCCTTCCCCCTCCCCCTTCCCCCTTCCCCCCTCCCCCCCCAAAAAGAAGTAAATACATATAGTAAATAATTATTGCAGTAGCACTACAGCAAAAGGTCACAGGTCACTAATAGGTATATCAAATAAGGTGGGATCGTTTCAAAAAACCCTTAAAATCGTGATACGTGTCTCTATTTTAAATAGAAGTTGTCAAAAAAACATAACATTTTTGGTATCATATTAAAGACAATTTATCCAGCTACCGAATAAAAAAAGAATTAAAGCCACATGTTTAGCAACAGTGAAGTTATCAATCTAAACGTCGAGTGAGTCAGGGGTGGGACCGGTGGACGAGGAGCCGGTGGACGAGGAGCCCATAGGTTTCTACACAAAATAGTGGAAAACTAGAACTTTTGAAATTGATGCCATTTTAAAATTATACATAGGAAAGTTTTCAAACTTCTCATATGTGTTAATAACATGTGCCTGCTACTATGAATAATAATATTGAATTGTTATCTAGACATTCTCTACTAGAATATGATGTTCAATTCAGGGAGTGTTTTAATGTAAAAAACACACAGTTTTATTCATTTTATTGATTAAACAATGGCCAAATCGCAGTCTCTCTATTTCATTTGTGTGACTCTTCGGTCCTTTTCTACCCTGGGTAGTAAAACATTTAACTAAAAAAGCCAGAAGTGTTTCTTCACAGAATTGTTCATAGATTCATGAAAATTTTGCTATTTAGACCTATTTTTGACCACCCTGTATTTAAAATAAAAGGAACTTTAACGATATTCGTGTAGTTCATTTTGATAACCATTTTCCTTTAAATTAAATAGTCCATGCTAACTTAATTTCATAGAATATTATATACAAACCTTCATTTTATGCATTATTTCATCATAATTTTAGACACCCTGTACTTTTCCTGTGAACATTTTGGGCAAGTGATTCTTAGCAAATTTGGTAGCACCTTCTGCGGTTGTTCTGATTTTGGTGACTATCTTCAGCTAAACCCTAATTGTACAAACTATCAAAATATTTTGTGAGGAGCAAAAACGATCAACTTTTTTATGTTCCACCCTATACAAATTTTACACACCCTGTATAATTTGATTCTTTTTTGCAAAAATGAAAAACCTTGAATCATAAGCTTTCCAACGATATATAGTTTGTGGGTCATTAAGTATGTAAAACTTAAGTTTTGTCCCGTTTAATCAGATTTGGTGCATTCCTCAACATTATTAGAAGTGAAACTTTTTTTTCCATCGCAGATGGTATTATTCCATTTTGTGACCCCCGGTCAAGGACACTTTCATGCAGCCATTTTATCACAGCTTTAGAGTGCTGTGTTCAAGCTCATCCTATCTTTAGCACTTGTGACCTCCCACCAAGTCACCTCTTTACAATAAACTACTGTAATGAAAATATCCATCCTAGATTTTCTTCTAATAATGTTCCTGATTGGTTCTCTGACTGGTATAATAGTAGTGCTGGTCACACTCTAATGCACTCTCCCAGTGCCTGTTGATGGTGTCTGGGCTCCACATGTATAATAGCTATGCATGTACATGTATATAATACAGTCCCACACGTGTAATGTGTAAAGTGAAACAGCAATATTGGAAAAGTAGGTCTACTCAACCAAAAGGGAGCAAAACTTGAGTAATAATTATCAGCGTGTTTACATTCCTGCTTATTCCTGGCTGTGCATAATAACATTGTGTGACACAAGTTAACCAGTACAATTAATGCATTTAGTTTCTAAGTATCGGGCCTCAGGGAACAGTTTATACTAGTATAATATGATTCGAATGAATGGATATAGGCCTACAATTATGTGAGAAAAAATGAAAAACAAAGGACCTAATCTCATTGATTTTTATAATGAAAAAAATTAATGAACTTTTGGCAATGATGGGTGCTAATCATTTCGGGGTCGGGATAGCATGTAGTACACCCCCCCCCCCCCCCCCCCCCCCCACCCCCTATTTTGTTAACAACAAGGAATGGAATTACAATACTAATTGATACATTGGTCCATGGACATGATGGAACTATTCTCATGTAACCATTCACAAATACCGGTGCCAGTTTATACCATGTTCAAGTTACTGACCATTTTACGTGGGAATTTGTGAATTAGCTCCGTTTTGAATATTGTTTAGATGATCAGTATCAACATTAATAAATACCCTCTTGCCCGAATTTGTAGTGATTGGTACAATCGCAGTTATTATGTGATCAGAACGGAAAGGATTATTCCAATTTTAGTTTTAAAAAAATCACAAATCCCCAGCAATGTGAAAATGAAATCTATCTAAGCCACTACTATTACTAAATACTAATTCACCTACATGTATACCACTTCATTGGCTATTCAAAAGTCCCTAAACACATGTCAAAATATGGGTCACTCAAGTGTGATAAACTTCTTTTACTTTATAATTTAAAAAAAACTGATTTGCATTCTGTCAAAAAGGTGAAACCACCATGTCTTATGCTAAAGAGTGTATCTTCAGTTTGATAAGTCCAATGTTACAATGTATTCATGATAAGCTAAAAATTCTAATGAAAGGTTAATATGTCATAAGGATAAAGGAAAAACAATGGTTCTAATTTTATTGATTTTCTATGTTTTCATACGAAAAAAAATGAATGAATTTTGAACATCGATGGGTAGTAGTCAATTTAGGACAGCCTGTACGTATGTAAAGTAGCACACTGTGTTTATAGTATAGTTAATACAATACAACAAATACGATACATTTATCCAAATTCAATCAAGTTTAAAGTGACCATATAATTTAAATTAATTCAATAATTAGCTTTTAATCTACCTCTTCTGTGCGATGATTGTATTTTTTAAATACTCTTCTTGTTGGACCAGTTTGTGACTTCTGACCAAAAGCGTTTCCAGATTCCAGCTGATGCCTGTAAATTGTTTACTCAACGTGGCCAATGTTGCTAAACTCCTTCATTTGGCGCGAGGAAAGGAGCTACATTTATATAGAAAGTGCGACGTGACATGCAGGGACCATCAGCTATTCTAATTTTGTTCAATTGCGGCATTATATTAAGGGTGCATACCACTATTACGCGCTAACGTGTGTTTCTATGGGAAAGATGCCTCGGGAAAACGGCAATATCTTGAGTTACCTTGCGACTCATTTAATGAAACCTTGGAATATTTATTAACACACATAGATCTTACCTGGGTCAAAAACTCAGATGGGGGTGACCGTTTACATTTTTCTATATTTCCCCCTTTATACGGAGTAGTATTTTTTAACACGAAATTAGACCTTGTAGCCCGTTGTGACCAATGTGTATCCCTCCGCCAATATTTTCAAATAAAACAGTAGATGTATACTCTTTTCATTCGAATTATCTCAGGTACACTTCAGTGAACAAATAAAGACCAAATTCAATCATTTTGAATGACATATCATGTCAATATTAACCATTCTTTCCGTTATTTAGGAACTACATTCGTGATCGCGATCGACGGAAGCTGGGCGTTGGACTGTAATAGTGGTGTGCACCCTAAAGAGACCCATTTTCATCCAATTTCAGAAATCATTATTACATTTTAAAGAGCAGAAAATTTCAAATTAAATGGTAAATTTGTATTCGATTTGGATACTCCGTTTGGTAAATACAACATGTACAAAAAGCTACATACCCACTTGAAATTCATAAAAACCCTTAATTCTTGTCATATTTTGGGATTCCCAGATATTAATTTTCACTTTTACAACGAAGGCCCGCGTTTCTTGATCTTATTGAATGTTAAAAGGATGCATGCTTCATCTTTTTGATACACCACTCTTACTATAACATAGCAAAGCATGTTCATTCATTTAGTCATGATATACTTGCAATAATTGTCACCAATATACCGGGGGGAAGGAAGTACACGTTCATGTAAATGCACGAAGCCACACATTATTGGTTAATATTCATGATTTTTTTTCAATCGTCGTATAGTCCTACATGTATATAAATTTTAGATATCATAAGTATATTTTCAAAACTATTTGTATCATAAGATTGCCTACATTTGCCTAACCACTCCACAAAGTTGTATTGATCAAAACTCTCACGAAATATGTCAGTAGGCCTAAGACCTACAGGTCAAAACGATGTCGATATTTTGATTTCTGGTGCGTTTTGCCCCGGTATCCCCTATCCCCCCCGCCCCCCACCCCACCCACGCCCGTGGAACTGATTTTCTGAGTCATTATGCTTATAGGATTGTTTTGACGTCAATGGATGTTATGTTTTGTTTGTAAACTAATAAAAATACTGAATTTTCACACACAATCTCGCTCACTGGTATCTTTAAATATGATGGTCCGACAATAACAAATTGCAATTGTCCGAAATTGCAACGGTCAGGCGCGCACACGACTGACTTTGCCCGTTTGGCCCGTATTGTGACAATTTCGCACTTTAATGAATGAAAAAGTCAAATTTAATAATGTCAAGTGTTGCAATTATTACTTCAAATGTATTTTCAAAATATAAAACTAACATAAAAGGCTACACAAACCAAGTTTTGCAACCACAAAGCCCGTATCGCCTGGTTTTAAAGACTATATCTGTGCGCCCTTTAAAAGGGTGCATACCACTATTACGCGCTAACGTGTGTTTCTATGGGAAAGATGCCTCGGGAAAACGGCAATATCTTGAGTTACCTTGCGACTCATTTAATGAAACCTTGGAATATTTATTAACACACATAGATCTTACCTGGGTCAAAAACTCAGATGGGGGTGACCGTTTACATTTTTCTATATTTCCCCCTTTATACGGAGTAGTATTTTTTAACACGAAATTAGACCTTGTAGCCCGTTGTGACCAATGTGTATCCCTCCGCCAATATTTTCAAATAAAACAGTAGATGTATACTCTTTTCATTCGAATTATCTCAGGTACACTTCAGTGAACAAATAAAGACCAAATTCAATCATTTTGAATGACATATCATGTCAATATTAACCATTCTTTCCGTTATTTAGGAACTACATTCGTGATCGCGATCGACGGAAGCTGGGCGTTGGACTGTAATAGTGGTGTGCACCCTTAAAGAGACCCATTTTCATCCAATTTCAGAAATCATTATTACATTTTAAAGAGCAGAAAATTTCAAATTAAATGGTAAATTTGTATTCGATTTGGATACTCCGTTTGGTAAATACAACATGTACAAAAAGCTACATACCCACTTGAAATTCATAAAAACCCTTAATTCTTGTCATATTTTGGGATTCCCAGATATTAATTTTCACTTTTACAACGAAGGCCCGCGTTTCTTGATCTTATTGAATGTTAAAAGGATGCATGCTTCATCTTTTTGATACACCACTCTTACTATAACATAGCAAAGCATGTTCATTCATTTAGTCATGATATACTTGCAATAATTGTCACCAATATACCGGGGGGAAGGAAGTACACGTTCATGTAAATGCACGAAGCCACACATTATTGGTTAATATTCATGATTTTTTTTCAATCGTCGTATAGTCCTACATGTATATAAATTTTAGATATCATAAGTATATTTTCAAAACTATTTGTATCATAAGATTGCCTACATTTGCCTAACCACTCCACAAAGTTGTATTGATCAAAACTCTCACGAAATATGTCAGTAGGCCTAAGACCTACAGGTCAAAACGATGTCGATATTTTGATTTCTGGTGCGTTTTGCCCCGGTATCCCCTATCCCCCCCGCCCCCCACCCCACCCACGCCCGTGGAACTGATTTTCTGAGTCATTATGCTTATAGGATTGTTTTGACGTCAATGGATGTTATGTTTTGTTTGTAAACTAATAAAAATACTGAATTTTCACACACAATCTCGCTCACTGGTATCTTTAAATATGATGGTCCGACAATAACAAATTGCAATTGTCCGAAATTGCAACGGTCAGGCGCGCACACGACTGACTTTGCCCGTTTGGCCCGTATTGTGACAATTTCGCACTTTAATGAATGAAAAAGTCAAATTTAATAATGTCAAGTGTTGCAATTATTACTTCAAATGTATTTTCAAAATATAAAACTAACATAAAAGGCTACACAAACCAAGTTTTGCAACCACAAAGCCCGTATCGCCTGGTTTTAAAGACTATATCTGTGCGCCCTTTAAGGGTGCATACCACTATTACGCGCTAACGTGTGTTTCTATGGGAAAGATGCCTCGGGAAAACGGCAATATCTTGAGTTACCTTGCGACTCATTTAATGAAACCTTGGAATATTTATTAACACACATAGATCTTACCTGGGTCAAAAACTCAGATGGGGGTGACCGTTTACATTTTTCTATATTTCCCCCTTTATACGGAGTAGTATTTTTTAACACGAAATTAGACCTTGTAGCCCGTTGTGACCAATGTGTATCCCTCCGCCAATATTTTCAAATAAAACAGTAGATGTATACTCTTTTCATTCGAATTATCTCAGGTACACTTCAGTGAACAAATAAAGACCAAATTCAATCATTTTGAATGACATATCATGTCAATATTAACCATTCTTTCCGTTATTTAGGAACTACATTCGTGATCGCGATCGACGGAAGCTGGGCGTTGGACTGTAATAGTGGTGTGCACCCTTAAAGAGACCCATTTTCATCCAATTTCAGAAATCATTATTACATTTTAAAGAGCAGAAAATTTCAAATTAAATGGTAAATTTGTATTCGATTTGGATACTCCGTTTGGTAAATACAACATGTACAAAAAGCTACATACCCACTTGAAATTCATAAAAACCCTTAATTCTTGTCATATTTTGGGATTCCCAGATATTAATTTTCACTTTTACAACGAAGGCCCGCGTTTCTTGATCTTATTGAATGTTAAAAGGATGCATGCTTCATCTTTTTGATACACCACTCTTACTATAACATAGCAAAGCATGTTCATTCATTTAGTCATGATATACTTGCAATAATTGTCACCAATATACCGGGGGGAAGGAAGTACACGTTCATGTAAATGCACGAAGCCACACATTATTGGTTAATATTCATGATTTTTTTTCAATCGTCGTATAGTCCTACATGTATATAAATTTTAGATATCATAAGTATATTTTCAAAACTATTTGTATCATAAGATTGCCTACATTTGCCTAACCACTCCACAAAGTTGTATTGATCAAAACTCTCACGAAATATGTCAGTAGGCCTAAGACCTACAGGTCAAAACGATGTCGATATTTTGATTTCTGGTGCGTTTTGCCCCGGTATCCCCTATCCCCCCCGCCCCCCACCCCACCCACGCCCGTGGAACTGATTTTCTGAGTCATTATGCTTATAGGATTGTTTTGACGTCAATGGATGTTATGTTTTGTTTGTAAACTAATAAAAATACTGAATTTTCACACACAATCTCGCTCACTGGTATCTTTAAATATGATGGTCCGACAATAACAAATTGCAATTGTCCGAAATTGCAACGGTCAGGCGCGCACACGACTGACTTTGCCCGTTTGGCCCGTATTGTGACAATTTCGCACTTTAATGAATGAAAAAGTCAAATTTAATAATGTCAAGTGTTGCAATTATTACTTCAAATGTATTTTCAAAATATAAAACTAACATAAAAGGCTACACAAACCAAGTTTTGCAACCACAAAGCCCGTATCGCCTGGTTTTAAAGACTATATCTGTGCGCCCTTTAAGGGTGCATACCACTATTACGCGCTAACGTGTGTTTCTATGGGAAAGATGCCTCGGGAAAACGGCAATATCTTGAGTTACCTTGCGACTCATTTAATGAAACCTTGGAATATTTATTAACACACATAGATCTTACCTGGGTCAAAAACTCAGATGGGGGTGACCGTTTACATTTTTCTATATTTCCCCCTTTATACGGAGTAGTATTTTTTAACACGAAATTAGACCTTGTAGCCCGTTGTGACCAATGTGTATCCCTCCGCCAATATTTTCAAATAAAACAGTAGATGTATACTCTTTTCATTCGAATTATCTCAGGTACACTTCAGTGAACAAATAAAGACCAAATTCAATCATTTTGAATGACATATCATGTCAATATTAACCATTCTTTCCGTTATTTAGGAACTACATTCGTGATCGCGATCGACGGAAGCTGGGCGTTGGACTGTAATAGTGGTGTGCACCCTTAAAGAGACCCATTTTCATCCAATTTCAGAAATCATTATTACATTTTAAAGAGCAGAAAATTTCAAATTAAATGGTAAATTTGTATTCGATTTGGATACTCCGTTTGGTAAATACAACATGTACAAAAAGCTACATACCCACTTGAAATTCATAAAAACCCTTAATTCTTGTCATATTTTGGGATTCCCAGATATTAATTTTCACTTTTACAACGAAGGCCCGCGTTTCTTGATCTTATTGAATGTTAAAAGGATGCATGCTTCATCTTTTTGATACACCACTCTTACTATAACATAGCAAAGCATGTTCATTCATTTAGTCATGATATACTTGCAATAATTGTCACCAATATACCGGGGGGAAGGAAGTACACGTTCATGTAAATGCACGAAGCCACACATTATTGGTTAATATTCATGATTTTTTTTCAATCGTCGTATAGTCCTACATGTATATAAATTTTAGATATCATAAGTATATTTTCAAAACTATTTGTATCATAAGATTGCCTACATTTGCCTAACCACTCCACAAAGTTGTATTGATCAAAACTCTCACGAAATATGTCAGTAGGCCTAAGACCTACAGGTCAAAACGATGTCGATATTTTGATTTCTGGTGCGTTTTGCCCCGGTATCCCCTATCCCCCCCGCCCCCCACCCCACCCACGCCCGTGGAACTGATTTTCTGAGTCATTATGCTTATAGGATTGTTTTGACGTCAATGGATGTTATGTTTTGTTTGTAAACTAATAAAAATACTGAATTTTCACACACAATCTCGCTCACTGGTATCTTTAAATATGATGGTCCGACAATAACAAATTGCAATTGTCCGAAATTGCAACGGTCAGGCGCGCACACGACTGACTTTGCCCGTTTGGCCCGTATTGTGACAATTTCGCACTTTAATGAATGAAAAAGTCAAATTTAATAATGTCAAGTGTTGCAATTATTACTTCAAATGTATTTTCAAAATATAAAACTAACATAAAAGGCTACACAAACCAAGTTTTGCAACCACAAAGCCCGTATCGCCTGGTTTTAAAGACTATATCTGTGCGCCCTTTAAGGGTGCATACCACTATTACGCGCTAACGTGTGTTTCTATGGGAAAGATGCCTCGGGAAAACGGCAATATCTTGAGTTACCTTGCGACTCATTTAATGAAACCTTGGAATATTTATTAACACACATAGATCTTACCTGGGTCAAAAACTCAGATGGGGGTGACCGTTTACATTTTTCTATATTTCCCCCTTTATACGGAGTAGTATTTTTTAACACGAAATTAGACCTTGTAGCCCGTTGTGACCAATGTGTATCCCTCCGCCAATATTTTCAAATAAAACAGTAGATGTATACTCTTTTCATTCGAATTATCTCAGGTACACTTCAGTGAACAAATAAAGACCAAATTCAATCATTTTGAATGACATATCATGTCAATATTAACCATTCTTTCCGTTATTTAGGAACTACATTCGTGATCGCGATCGACGGAAGCTGGGCGTTGGACTGTAATAGTGGTGTGCACCCTTAAAGAGACCCATTTTCATCCAATTTCAGAAATCATTATTACATTTTAAAGAGCAGAAAATTTCAAATTAAATGGTAAATTTGTATTCGATTTGGATACTCCGTTTGGTAAATACAACATGTACAAAAAGCTACATACCCACTTGAAATTCATAAAAACCCTTAATTCTTGTCATATTTTGGGATTCCCAGATATTAATTTTCACTTTTACAACGAAGGCCCGCGTTTCTTGATCTTATTGAATGTTAAAAGGATGCATGCTTCATCTTTTTGATACACCACTCTTACTATAACATAGCAAAGCATGTTCATTCATTTAGTCATGATATACTTGCAATAATTGTCACCAATATACCGGGGGGAAGGAAGTACACGTTCATGTAAATGCACGAAGCCACACATTATTGGTTAATATTCATGATTTTTTTTCAATCGTCGTATAGTCCTACATGTATATAAATTTTAGATATCATAAGTATATTTTCAAAACTATTTGTATCATAAGATTGCCTACATTTGCCTAACCACTCCACAAAGTTGTATTGATCAAAACTCTCACGAAATATGTCAGTAGGCCTAAGACCTACAGGTCAAAACGATGTCGATATTTTGATTTCTGGTGCGTTTTGCCCCGGTATCCCCTATCCCCCCCGCCCCCCACCCCACCCACGCCCGTGGAACTGATTTTCTGAGTCATTATGCTTATAGGATTGTTTTGACGTCAATGGATGTTATGTTTTGTTTGTAAACTAATAAAAATACTGAATTTTCACACACAATCTCGCTCACTGGTATCTTTAAATATGATGGTCCGACAATAACAAATTGCAATTGTCCGAAATTGCAACGGTCAGGCGCGCACACGACTGACTTTGCCCGTTTGGCCCGTATTGTGACAATTTCGCACTTTAATGAATGAAAAAGTCAAATTTAATAATGTCAAGTGTTGCAATTATTACTTCAAATGTATTTTCAAAATATAAAACTAACATAAAAGGCTACACAAACCAAGTTTTGCAACCACAAAGCCCGTATCGCCTGGTTTTAAAGACTATATCTGTGCGCCCTTTAAGGGTGCATACCACTATTACGCGCTAACGTGTGTTTCTATGGGAAAGATGCCTCGGGAAAACGGCAATATCTTGAGTTACCTTGCGACTCATTTAATGAAACCTTGGAATATTTATTAACACACATAGATCTTACCTGGGTCAAAAACTCAGATGGGGGTGACCGTTTACATTTTTCTATATTTCCCCCTTTATACGGAGTAGTATTTTTTAACACGAAATTAGACCTTGTAGCCCGTTGTGACCAATGTGTATCCCTCCGCCAATATTTTCAAATAAAACAGTAGATGTATACTCTTTTCATTCGAATTATCTCAGGTACACTTCAGTGAACAAATAAAGACCAAATTCAATCATTTTGAATGACATATCATGTCAATATTAACCATTCTTTCCGTTATTTAGGAACTACATTCGTGATCGCGATCGACGGAAGCTGGGCGTTGGACTGTAATAGTGGTGTGCACCCTTAAAGAGACCCATTTTCATCCAATTTCAGAAATCATTATTACATTTTAAAGAGCAGAAAATTTCAAATTAAATGGTAAATTTGTATTCGATTTGGATACTCCGTTTGGTAAATACAACATGTACAAAAAGCTACATACCCACTTGAAATTCATAAAAACCCTTAATTCTTGTCATATTTTGGGATTCCCAGATATTAATTTTCACTTTTACAACGAAGGCCCGCGTTTCTTGATCTTATTGAATGTTAAAAGGATGCATGCTTCATCTTTTTGATACACCACTCTTACTATAACATAGCAAAGCATGTTCATTCATTTAGTCATGATATACTTGCAATAATTGTCACCAATATACCGGGGGGAAGGAAGTACACGTTCATGTAAATGCACGAAGCCACACATTATTGGTTAATATTCATGATTTTTTTTCAATCGTCGTATAGTCCTACATGTATATAAATTTTAGATATCATAAGTATATTTTCAAAACTATTTGTATCATAAGATTGCCTACATTTGCCTAACCACTCCACAAAGTTGTATTGATCAAAACTCTCACGAAATATGTCAGTAGGCCTAAGACCTACAGGTCAAAACGATGTCGATATTTTGATTTCTGGTGCGTTTTGCCCCGGTATCCCCTATCCCCCCCGCCCCCCACCCCACCCACGCCCGTGGAACTGATTTTCTGAGTCATTATGCTTATAGGATTGTTTTGACGTCAATGGATGTTATGTTTTGTTTGTAAACTAATAAAAATACTGAATTTTCACACACAATCTCGCTCACTGGTATCTTTAAATATGATGGTCCGACAATAACAAATTGCAATTGTCCGAAATTGCAACGGTCAGGCGCGCACACGACTGACTTTGCCCGTTTGGCCCGTATTGTGACAATTTCGCACTTTAATGAATGAAAAAGTCAAATTTAATAATGTCAAGTGTTGCAATTATTACTTCAAATGTATTTTCAAAATATAAAACTAACATAAAAGGCTACACAAACCAAGTTTTGCAACCACAAAGCCCGTATCGCCTGGTTTTAAAGACTATATCTGTGCGCCCTTAAAGAGACCCATTTTCATCCAATTTCAGAAATCATTATTACATTTTAAAGAGCAGAAAATTTCAAATTAAATGGTAAATTTGTATTCGATTTGGATACTCCGTTTGGTAAATACAACATGTACAAAAAGCTACATACCCACTTGAAATTCATAAAAACCCTTAATTCTTGTCATATTTTGGGATTCCCAGATATTAATTTTCACTTTTACAACGAAGGCCCGCGTTTCTTGATCTTATTGAATGTTAAAAGGATGCATGCTTCATCTTTTTGATACACCACTCTTACTATAACATAGCAAAGCATGTTCATTCATTTAGTCATGATATACTTGCAATAATTGTCACCAATATACCGGGGGGAAGGAAGTACACGTTCATGTAAATGCACGAAGCCACACATTATTGGTTAATATTCATGATTTTTTTTCAATCGTCGTATAGTCCTACATGTATATAAATTTTAGATATCATAAGTATATTTTCAAAACTATTTGTATCATAAGATTGCCTACATTTGCCTAACCACTCCACAAAGTTGTATTGATCAAAACTCTCACGAAATATGTCAGTAGGCCTAAGACCTACAGGTCAAAACGATGTCGATATTTTGATTTCTGGTGCGTTTTGCCCCGGTATCCCCTATCCCCCCCGCCCCCCACCCCACCCACGCCCGTGGAACTGATTTTCTGAGTCATTATGCTTATAGGATTGTTTTGACGTCAATGGATGTTATGTTTTGTTTGTAAACTAATAAAAATACTGAATTTTCACACACAATCTCGCTCACTGGTATCTTTAAATATGATGGTCCGACAATAACAAATTGCAATTGTCCGAAATTGCAACGGTCAGGCGCGCACACGACTGACTTTGCCCGTTTGGCCCGTATTGTGACAATTTCGCACTTTAATGAATGAAAAAGTCAAATTTAATAATGTCAAGTGTTGCAATTATTACTTCAAATGTATTTTCAAAATATAAAACTAACATAAAAGGCTACACAAACCAAGTTTTGCAACCACAAAGCCCGTATCGCCTGGTTTTAAAGACTATATCTGTGCGCCCTTAAAGAGACCCATTTTCATCCAATTTCAGAAATCATTATTACATTTTAAAGAGCAGAAAATTTCAAATTAAATGGTAAATTTGTATTCGATTTGGATACTCCGTTTGGTAAATACAACATGTACAAAAAGCTACATACCCACTTGAAATTCATAAAAACCCTTAATTCTTGTCATATTTTGGGATTCCCAGATATTAATTTTCACTTTTACAACGAAGGCCCGCGTTTCTTGATCTTATTGAATGTTAAAAGGATGCATGCTTCATCTTTTTGATACACCACTCTTACTATAACATAGCAAAGCATGTTCATTCATTTAGTCATGATATACTTGCAATAATTGTCACCAATATACCGGGGGGAAGGAAGTACACGTTCATGTAAATGCACGAAGCCACACATTATTGGTTAATATTCATGATTTTTTTTCAATCGTCGTATAGTCCTACATGTATATAAATTTTAGATATCATAAGTATATTTTCAAAACTATTTGTATCATAAGATTGCCTACATTTGCCTAACCACTCCACAAAGTTGTATTGATCAAAACTCTCACGAAATATGTCAGTAGGCCTAAGACCTACAGGTCAAAACGATGTCGATATTTTGATTTCTGGTGCGTTTTGCCCCGGTATCCCCTATCCCCCCCGCCCCCCACCCCACCCACGCCCGTGGAACTGATTTTCTGAGTCATTATGCTTATAGGATTGTTTTGACGTCAATGGATGTTATGTTTTGTTTGTAAACTAATAAAAATACTGAATTTTCACACACAATCTCGCTCACTGGTATCTTTAAATATGATGGTCCGACAATAACAAATTGCAATTGTCCGAAATTGCAACGGTCAGGCGCGCACACGACTGACTTTGCCCGTTTGGCCCGTATTGTGACAATTTCGCACTTTAATGAATGAAAAAGTCAAATTTAATAATGTCAAGTGTTGCAATTATTACTTCAAATGTATTTTCAAAATATAAAACTAACATAAAAGGCTACACAAACCAAGTTTTGCAACCACAAAGCCCGTATCGCCTGGTTTTAAAGACTATATCTGTGCGCCCTTTAAGAGACCCATTTTCATCCAATTTCAGAAATCATTATTACATTTTAAAGAGCAGAAAATTTCAAATTAAATGGTAAATTTGTATTCGATTTGGATACTCCGTTTGGTAAATACAACATGTACAAAAAGCTACATACCCACTTGAAATTCATAAAAACCCTTAATTCTTGTCATATTTTGGGATTCCCAGATATTAATTTTCACTTTTACAACGAAGGCCCGCGTTTCTTGATCTTATTGAATGTTAAAAGGATGCATGCTTCATCTTTTTGATACACCACTCTTACTATAACATAGCAAAGCATGTTCATTCATTTAGTCATGATATACTTGCAATAATTGTCACCAATATACCGGGGGGAAGGAAGTACACGTTCATGTAAATGCACGAAGCCACACATTATTGGTTAATATTCATGATTTTTTTTCAATCGTCGTATAGTCCTACATGTATATAAATTTTAGATATCATAAGTATATTTTCAAAACTATTTGTATCATAAGATTGCCTACATTTGCCTAACCACTCCACAAAGTTGTATTGATCAAAACTCTCACGAAATATGTCAGTAGGCCTAAGACCTACAGGTCAAAACGATGTCGATATTTTGATTTCTGGTGCGTTTTGCCCCGGTATCCCCTATCCCCCCCGCCCCCCACCCCACCCACGCCCGTGGAACTGATTTTCTGAGTCATTATGCTTATAGGATTGTTTTGACGTCAATGGATGTTATGTTTTGTTTGTAAACTAATAAAAATACTGAATTTTCACACACAATCTCGCTCACTGGTATCTTTAAATATGATGGTCCGACAATAACAAATTGCAATTGTCCGAAATTGCAACGGTCAGGCGCGCACACGACTGACTTTGCCCGTTTGGCCCGTATTGTGACAATTTCGCACTTTAATGAATGAAAAAGTCAAATTTAATAATGTCAAGTGTTGCAATTATTACTTCAAATGTATTTTCAAAATATAAAACTAACATAAAAGGCTACACAAACCAAGTTTTGCAACCACAAAGCCCGTATCGCCTGGTTTTAAAGACTATATCTGTGCGCCCTTTAAGAGACCCATTTTCATCCAATTTCAGAAATCATTATTACATTTTAAAGAGCAGAAAATTTCAAATTAAATGGTAAATTTGTATTCGATTTGGATACTCCGTTTGGTAAATACAACATGTACAAAAAGCTACATACCCACTTGAAATTCATAAAAACCCTTAATTCTTGTCATATTTTGGGATTCCCAGATATTAATTTTCACTTTTACAACGAAGGCCCGCGTTTCTTGATCTTATTGAATGTTAAAAGGATGCATGCTTCATCTTTTTGATACACCACTCTTACTATAACATAGCAAAGCATGTTCATTCATTTAGTCATGATATACTTGCAATAATTGTCACCAATATACCGGGGGGAAGGAAGTACACGTTCATGTAAATGCACGAAGCCACACATTATTGGTTAATATTCATGATTTTTTTTCAATCGTCGTATAGTCCTACATGTATATAAATTTTAGATATCATAAGTATATTTTCAAAACTATTTGTATCATAAGATTGCCTACATTTGCCTAACCACTCCACAAAGTTGTATTGATCAAAACTCTCACGAAATATGTCAGTAGGCCTAAGACCTACAGGTCAAAACGATGTCGATATTTTGATTTCTGGTGCGTTTTGCCCCGGTATCCCCTATCCCCCCCGCCCCCCACCCCACCCACGCCCGTGGAACTGATTTTCTGAGTCATTATGCTTATAGGATTGTTTTGACGTCAATGGATGTTATGTTTTGTTTGTAAACTAATAAAAATACTGAATTTTCACACACAATCTCGCTCACTGGTATCTTTAAATATGATGGTCCGACAATAACAAATTGCAATTGTCCGAAATTGCAACGGTCAGGCGCGCACACGACTGACTTTGCCCGTTTGGCCCGTATTGTGACAATTTCGCACTTTAATGAATGAAAAAGTCAAATTTAATAATGTCAAGTGTTGCAATTATTACTTCAAATGTATTTTCAAAATATAAAACTAACATAAAAGGCTACACAAACCAAGTTTTGCAACCACAAAGCCCGTATCGCCTGGTTTTAAAGACTATATCTGTGCGCCCTTTAAGAGACCCATTTTCATCCAATTTCAGAAATCATTATTACATTTTAAAGAGCAGAAAATTTCAAATTAAATGGTAAATTTGTATTCGATTTGGATACTCCGTTTGGTAAATACAACATGTACAAAAAGCTACATACCCACTTGAAATTCATAAAAACCCTTAATTCTTGTCATATTTTGGGATTCCCAGATATTAATTTTCACTTTTACAACGAAGGCCCGCGTTTCTTGATCTTATTGAATGTTAAAAGGATGCATGCTTCATCTTTTTGATACACCACTCTTACTATAACATAGCAAAGCATGTTCATTCATTTAGTCATGATATACTTGCAATAATTGTCACCAATATACCGGGGGGAAGGAAGTACACGTTCATGTAAATGCACGAAGCCACACATTATTGGTTAATATTCATGATTTTTTTTCAATCGTCGTATAGTCCTACATGTATATAAATTTTAGATATCATAAGTATATTTTCAAAACTATTTGTATCATAAGATTGCCTACATTTGCCTAACCACTCCACAAAGTTGTATTGATCAAAACTCTCACGAAATATGTCAGTAGGCCTAAGACCTACAGGTCAAAACGATGTCGATATTTTGATTTCTGGTGCGTTTTGCCCCGGTATCCCCTATCCCCCCCGCCCCCCACCCCACCCACGCCCGTGGAACTGATTTTCTGAGTCATTATGCTTATAGGATTGTTTTGACGTCAATGGATGTTATGTTTTGTTTGTAAACTAATAAAAATACTGAATTTTCACACACAATCTCGCTCACTGGTATCTTTAAATATGATGGTCCGACAATAACAAATTGCAATTGTCCGAAATTGCAACGGTCAGGCGCGCACACGACTGACTTTGCCCGTTTGGCCCGTATTGTGACAATTTCGCACTTTAATGAATGAAAAAGTCAAATTTAATAATGTCAAGTGTTGCAATTATTACTTCAAATGTATTTTCAAAATATAAAACTAACATAAAAGGCTACACAAACCAAGTTTTGCAACCACAAAGCCCGTATCGCCTGGTTTTAAAGACTATATCTGTGCGCCCTTTAAGGGTGCATACCACTATTACGCGCTAACGTGTGTTTCTATGGGAAAGATGCCTCGGGAAAACGGCAATATCTTGAGTTACCTTGCGACTCATTTAATGAAACCTTGGAATATTTATTAACACACATAGATCTTACCTGGGTCAAAAACTCAGATGGGGGTGACCGTTTACATTTTTCTATATTTCCCCCTTTATACGGAGTAGTATTTTTTAACACGAAATTAGACCTTGTAGCCCGTTGTGACCAATGTGTATCCCTCCGCCAATATTTTCAAATAAAACAGTAGATGTATACTCTTTTCATTCGAATTATCTCAGGTACACTTCAGTGAACAAATAAAGACCAAATTCAATCATTTTGAATGACATATCATGTCAATATTAACCATTCTTTCCGTTATTTAGGAACTACATTCGTGATCGCGATCGACGGAAGCTGGGCGTTGGACTGTAATAGTGGTGTGCACCCTAAAGAGACCCATTTTCATCCAATTTCAGAAATCATTATTACATTTTAAAGAGCAGAAAATTTCAAATTAAATGGTAAATTTGTATTCGATTTGGATACTCCGTTTGGTAAATACAACATGTACAAAAAGCTACATACCCACTTGAAATTCATAAAAACCCTTAATTCTTGTCATATTTTGGGATTCCCAGATATTAATTTTCACTTTTACAACGAAGGCCCGCGTTTCTTGATCTTATTGAATGTTAAAAGGATGCATGCTTCATCTTTTTGATACACCACTCTTACTATAACATAGCAAAGCATGTTCATTCATTTAGTCATGATATACTTGCAATAATTGTCACCAATATACCGGGGGGAAGGAAGTACACGTTCATGTAAATGCACGAAGCCACACATTATTGGTTAATATTCATGATTTTTTTTCAATCGTCGTATAGTCCTACATGTATATAAATTTTAGATATCATAAGTATATTTTCAAAACTATTTGTATCATAAGATTGCCTACATTTGCCTAACCACTCCACAAAGTTGTATTGATCAAAACTCTCACGAAATATGTCAGTAGGCCTAAGACCTACAGGTCAAAACGATGTCGATATTTTGATTTCTGGTGCGTTTTGCCCCGGTATCCCCTATCCCCCCCGCCCCCCACCCCACCCACGCCCGTGGAACTGATTTTCTGAGTCATTATGCTTATAGGATTGTTTTGACGTCAATGGATGTTATGTTTTGTTTGTAAACTAATAAAAATACTGAATTTTCACACACAATCTCGCTCACTGGTATCTTTAAATATGATGGTCCGACAATAACAAATTGCAATTGTCCGAAATTGCAACGGTCAGGCGCGCACACGACTGACTTTGCCCGTTTGGCCCGTATTGTGACAATTTCGCACTTTAATGAATGAAAAAGTCAAATTTAATAATGTCAAGTGTTGCAATTATTACTTCAAATGTATTTTCAAAATATAAAACTAACATAAAAGGCTACACAAACCAAGTTTTGCAACCACAAAGCCCGTATCGCCTGGTTTTAAAGACTATATCTGTGCGCCCTTTAAGGGTGCATACCACTATTACGCGCTAACGTGTGTTTCTATGGGAAAGATGCCTCGGGAAAACGGCAATATCTTGAGTTACCTTGCGACTCATTTAATGAAACCTTGGAATATTTATTAACACACATAGATCTTACCTGGGTCAAAAACTCAGATGGGGGTGACCGTTTACATTTTTCTATATTTCCCCCTTTATACGGAGTAGTATTTTTTAACACGAAATTAGACCTTGTAGCCCGTTGTGACCAATGTGTATCCCTCCGCCAATATTTTCAAATAAAACAGTAGATGTATACTCTTTTCATTCGAATTATCTCAGGTACACTTCAGTGAACAAATAAAGACCAAATTCAATCATTTTGAATGACATATCATGTCAATATTAACCATTCTTTCCGTTATTTAGGAACTACATTCGTGATCGCGATCGACGGAAGCTGGGCGTTGGACTGTAATAGTGGTGTGCACCCTTAAAGAGACCCATTTTCATCCAATTTCAGAAATCATTATTACATTTTAAAGAGCAGAAAATTTCAAATTAAATGGTAAATTTGTATTCGATTTGGATACTCCGTTTGGTAAATACAACATGTACAAAAAGCTACATACCCACTTGAAATTCATAAAAACCCTTAATTCTTGTCATATTTTGGGATTCCCAGATATTAATTTTCACTTTTACAACGAAGGCCCGCGTTTCTTGATCTTATTGAATGTTAAAAGGATGCATGCTTCATCTTTTTGATACACCACTCTTACTATAACATAGCAAAGCATGTTCATTCATTTAGTCATGATATACTTGCAATAATTGTCACCAATATACCGGGGGGAAGGAAGTACACGTTCATGTAAATGCACGAAGCCACACATTATTGGTTAATATTCATGATTTTTTTTCAATCGTCGTATAGTCCTACATGTATATAAATTTTAGATATCATAAGTATATTTTCAAAACTATTTGTATCATAAGATTGCCTACATTTGCCTAACCACTCCACAAAGTTGTATTGATCAAAACTCTCACGAAATATGTCAGTAGGCCTAAGACCTACAGGTCAAAACGATGTCGATATTTTGATTTCTGGTGCGTTTTGCCCCGGTATCCCCTATCCCCCCCGCCCCCCACCCCACCCACGCCCGTGGAACTGATTTTCTGAGTCATTATGCTTATAGGATTGTTTTGACGTCAATGGATGTTATGTTTTGTTTGTAAACTAATAAAAATACTGAATTTTCACACACAATCTCGCTCACTGGTATCTTTAAATATGATGGTCCGACAATAACAAATTGCAATTGTCCGAAATTGCAACGGTCAGGCGCGCACACGACTGACTTTGCCCGTTTGGCCCGTATTGTGACAATTTCGCACTTTAATGAATGAAAAAGTCAAATTTAATAATGTCAAGTGTTGCAATTATTACTTCAAATGTATTTTCAAAATATAAAACTAACATAAAAGGCTACACAAACCAAGTTTTGCAACCACAAAGCCCGTATCGCCTGGTTTTAAAGACTATATCTGTGCGCCCTTAAAGAGACCCATTTTCATCCAATTTCAGAAATCATTATTACATTTTAAAGAGCAGAAAATTTCAAATTAAATGGTAAATTTGTATTCGATTTGGATACTCCGTTTGGTAAATACAACATGTACAAAAAGCTACATACCCACTTGAAATTCATAAAAACCCTTAATTCTTGTCATATTTTGGGATTCCCAGATATTAATTTTCACTTTTACAACGAAGGCCCGCGTTTCTTGATCTTATTGAATGTTAAAAGGATGCATGCTTCATCTTTTTGATACACCACTCTTACTATAACATAGCAAAGCATGTTCATTCATTTAGTCATGATATACTTGCAATAATTGTCACCAATATACCGGGGGGAAGGAAGTACACGTTCATGTAAATGCACGAAGCCACACATTATTGGTTAATATTCATGATTTTTTTTCAATCGTCGTATAGTCCTACATGTATATAAATTTTAGATATCATAAGTATATTTTCAAAACTATTTGTATCATAAGATTGCCTACATTTGCCTAACCACTCCACAAAGTTGTATTGATCAAAACTCTCACGAAATATGTCAGTAGGCCTAAGACCTACAGGTCAAAACGATGTCGATATTTTGATTTCTGGTGCGTTTTGCCCCGGTATCCCCTATCCCCCCCGCCCCCCACCCCACCCACGCCCGTGGAACTGATTTTCTGAGTCATTATGCTTATAGGATTGTTTTGACGTCAATGGATGTTATGTTTTGTTTGTAAACTAATAAAAATACTGAATTTTCACACACAATCTCGCTCACTGGTATCTTTAAATATGATGGTCCGACAATAACAAATTGCAATTGTCCGAAATTGCAACGGTCAGGCGCGCACACGACTGACTTTGCCCGTTTGGCCCGTATTGTGACAATTTCGCACTTTAATGAATGAAAAAGTCAAATTTAATAATGTCAAGTGTTGCAATTATTACTTCAAATGTATTTTCAAAATATAAAACTAACATAAAAGGCTACACAAACCAAGTTTTGCAACCACAAAGCCCGTATCGCCTGGTTTTAAAGACTATATCTGTGCGCCCTTTAAGGGTGCATACCACTATTACGCGCTAACGTGTGTTTCTATGGGAAAGATGCCTCGGGAAAACGGCAATATCTTGAGTTACCTTGCGACTCATTTAATGAAACCTTGGAATATTTATTAACACACATAGATCTTACCTGGGTCAAAAACTCAGATGGGGGTGACCGTTTACATTTTTCTATATTTCCCCCTTTATACGGAGTAGTATTTTTTAACACGAAATTAGACCTTGTAGCCCGTTGTGACCAATGTGTATCCCTCCGCCAATATTTTCAAATAAAACAGTAGATGTATACTCTTTTCATTCGAATTATCTCAGGTACACTTCAGTGAACAAATAAAGACCAAATTCAATCATTTTGAATGACATATCATGTCAATATTAACCATTCTTTCCGTTATTTAGGAACTACATTCGTGATCGCGATCGACGGAAGCTGGGCGTTGGACTGTAATAGTGGTGTGCACCCTTAAAGAGACCCATTTTCATCCAATTTCAGAAATCATTATTACATTTTAAAGAGCAGAAAATTTCAAATTAAATGGTAAATTTGTATTCGATTTGGATACTCCGTTTGGTAAATACAACATGTACAAAAAGCTACATACCCACTTGAAATTCATAAAAACCCTTAATTCTTGTCATATTTTGGGATTCCCAGATATTAATTTTCACTTTTACAACGAAGGCCCGCGTTTCTTGATCTTATTGAATGTTAAAAGGATGCATGCTTCATCTTTTTGATACACCACTCTTACTATAACATAGCAAAGCATGTTCATTCATTTAGTCATGATATACTTGCAATAATTGTCACCAATATACCGGGGGGAAGGAAGTACACGTTCATGTAAATGCACGAAGCCACACATTATTGGTTAATATTCATGATTTTTTTTCAATCGTCGTATAGTCCTACATGTATATAAATTTTAGATATCATAAGTATATTTTCAAAACTATTTGTATCATAAGATTGCCTACATTTGCCTAACCACTCCACAAAGTTGTATTGATCAAAACTCTCACGAAATATGTCAGTAGGCCTAAGACCTACAGGTCAAAACGATGTCGATATTTTGATTTCTGGTGCGTTTTGCCCCGGTATCCCCTATCCCCCCCGCCCCCCACCCCACCCACGCCCGTGGAACTGATTTTCTGAGTCATTATGCTTATAGGATTGTTTTGACGTCAATGGATGTTATGTTTTGTTTGTAAACTAATAAAAATACTGAATTTTCACACACAATCTCGCTCACTGGTATCTTTAAATATGATGGTCCGACAATAACAAATTGCAATTGTCCGAAATTGCAACGGTCAGGCGCGCACACGACTGACTTTGCCCGTTTGGCCCGTATTGTGACAATTTCGCACTTTAATGAATGAAAAAGTCAAATTTAATAATGTCAAGTGTTGCAATTATTACTTCAAATGTATTTTCAAAATATAAAACTAACATAAAAGGCTACACAAACCAAGTTTTGCAACCACAAAGCCCGTATCGCCTGGTTTTAAAGACTATATCTGTGCGCCCTTAAAGAGACCCATTTTCATCCAATTTCAGAAATCATTATTACATTTTAAAGAGCAGAAAATTTCAAATTAAATGGTAAATTTGTATTCGATTTGGATACTCCGTTTGGTAAATACAACATGTACAAAAAGCTACATACCCACTTGAAATTCATAAAAACCCTTAATTCTTGTCATATTTTGGGATTCCCAGATATTAATTTTCACTTTTACAACGAAGGCCCGCGTTTCTTGATCTTATTGAATGTTAAAAGGATGCATGCTTCATCTTTTTGATACACCACTCTTACTATAACATAGCAAAGCATGTTCATTCATTTAGTCATGATATACTTGCAATAATTGTCACCAATATACCGGGGGGAAGGAAGTACACGTTCATGTAAATGCACGAAGCCACACATTATTGGTTAATATTCATGATTTTTTTTCAATCGTCGTATAGTCCTACATGTATATAAATTTTAGATATCATAAGTATATTTTCAAAACTATTTGTATCATAAGATTGCCTACATTTGCCTAACCACTCCACAAAGTTGTATTGATCAAAACTCTCACGAAATATGTCAGTAGGCCTAAGACCTACAGGTCAAAACGATGTCGATATTTTGATTTCTGGTGCGTTTTGCCCCGGTATCCCCTATCCCCCCCGCCCCCCACCCCACCCACGCCCGTGGAACTGATTTTCTGAGTCATTATGCTTATAGGATTGTTTTGACGTCAATGGATGTTATGTTTTGTTTGTAAACTAATAAAAATACTGAATTTTCACACACAATCTCGCTCACTGGTATCTTTAAATATGATGGTCCGACAATAACAAATTGCAATTGTCCGAAATTGCAACGGTCAGGCGCGCACACGACTGACTTTGCCCGTTTGGCCCGTATTGTGACAATTTCGCACTTTAATGAATGAAAAAGTCAAA
This sequence comes from Ophiura sarsii, assembly GCA_035610835.1. Classification (NCBI taxonomy): domain Eukaryota; kingdom Metazoa; phylum Echinodermata; class Ophiuroidea; order Amphilepidida; family Ophiuridae; genus Ophiura; species Ophiura sarsii. The sequence goes on from CM069456.1 coordinate 66,632,056, forward strand.
TTTAATAATGTCAAGTGTTGCAATTATTACTTCAAATGTATTTTCAAAATATAAAACTAACATAAAAGGCTACACAAACCAAGTTTTGCAACCACAAAGCCCGTATCGCCTGGTTTTAAAGACTATATCTGTGCGCCCTTTAAGGGTGCATACCACTATTACGCGCTAACGTGTGTTTCTATGGGAAAGATGCCTCGGGAAAACGGCAATATCTTGAGTTACCTTGCGACTCATTTAATGAAACCTTGGAATATTTATTAACACACATAGATCTTACCTGGGTCAAAAACTCAGATGGGGGTGACCGTTTACATTTTTCTATATTTCCCCCTTTATACGGAGTAGTATTTTTTAACACGAAATTAGACCTTGTAGCCCGTTGTGACCAATGTGTATCCCTCCGCCAATATTTTCAAATAAAACAGTAGATGTATACTCTTTTCATTCGAATTATCTCAGGTACACTTCAGTGAACAAATAAAGACCAAATTCAATCATTTTGAATGACATATCATGTCAATATTAACCATTCTTTCCGTTATTTAGGAACTACATTCGTGATCGCGATCGACGGAAGCTGGGCGTTGGACTGTAATAGTGGTGTGCACCCTTAAAGAGACCCATTTTCATCCAATTTCAGAAATCATTATTACATTTTAAAGAGCAGAAAATTTCAAATTAAATGGTAAATTTGTATTCGATTTGGATACTCCGTTTGGTAAATACAACATGTACAAAAAGCTACATACCCACTTGAAATTCATAAAAACCCTTAATTCTTGTCATATTTTGGGATTCCCAGATATTAATTTTCACTTTTACAACGAAGGCCCGCGTTTCTTGATCTTATTGAATGTTAAAAGGATGCATGCTTCATCTTTTTGATACACCACTCTTACTATAACATAGCAAAGCATGTTCATTCATTTAGTCATGATATACTTGCAATAATTGTCACCAATATACCGGGGGGAAGGAAGTACACGTTCATGTAAATGCACGAAGCCACACATTATTGGTTAATATTCATGATTTTTTTTCAATCGTCGTATAGTCCTACATGTATATAAATTTTAGATATCATAAGTATATTTTCAAAACTATTTGTATCATAAGATTGCCTACATTTGCCTAACCACTCCACAAAGTTGTATTGATCAAAACTCTCACGAAATATGTCAGTAGGCCTAAGACCTACAGGTCAAAACGATGTCGATATTTTGATTTCTGGTGCGTTTTGCCCCGGTATCCCCTATCCCCCCCGCCCCCCACCCCACCCACGCCCGTGGAACTGATTTTCTGAGTCATTATGCTTATAGGATTGTTTTGACGTCAATGGATGTTATGTTTTGTTTGTAAACTAATAAAAATACTGAATTTTCACACACAATCTCGCTCACTGGTATCTTTAAATATGATGGTCCGACAATAACAAATTGCAATTGTCCGAAATTGCAACGGTCAGGCGCGCACACGACTGACTTTGCCCGTTTGGCCCGTATTGTGACAATTTCGCACTTTAATGAATGAAAAAGTCAAATTTAATAATGTCAAGTGTTGCAATTATTACTTCAAATGTATTTTCAAAATATAAAACTAACATAAAAGGCTACACAAACCAAGTTTTGCAACCACAAAGCCCGTATCGCCTGGTTTTAAAGACTATATCTGTGCGCCCTTAAAGAGACCCATTTTCATCCAATTTCAGAAATCATTATTACATTTTAAAGAGCAGAAAATTTCAAATTAAATGGTAAATTTGTATTCGATTTGGATACTCCGTTTGGTAAATACAACATGTACAAAAAGCTACATACCCACTTGAAATTCATAAAAACCCTTAATTCTTGTCATATTTTGGGATTCCCAGATATTAATTTTCACTTTTACAACGAAGGCCCGCGTTTCTTGATCTTATTGAATGTTAAAAGGATGCATGCTTCATCTTTTTGATACACCACTCTTACTATAACATAGCAAAGCATGTTCATTCATTTAGTCATGATATACTTGCAATAATTGTCACCAATATACCGGGGGGAAGGAAGTACACGTTCATGTAAATGCACGAAGCCACACATTATTGGTTAATATTCATGATTTTTTTTCAATCGTCGTATAGTCCTACATGTATATAAATTTTAGATATCATAAGTATATTTTCAAAACTATTTGTATCATAAGATTGCCTACATTTGCCTAACCACTCCACAAAGTTGTATTGATCAAAACTCTCACGAAATATGTCAGTAGGCCTAAGACCTACAGGTCAAAACGATGTCGATATTTTGATTTCTGGTGCGTTTTGCCCCGGTATCCCCTATCCCCCCCGCCCCCCACCCCACCCACGCCCGTGGAACTGATTTTCTGAGTCATTATGCTTATAGGATTGTTTTGACGTCAATGGATGTTATGTTTTGTTTGTAAACTAATAAAAATACTGAATTTTCACACACAATCTCGCTCACTGGTATCTTTAAATATGATGGTCCGACAATAACAAATTGCAATTGTCCGAAATTGCAACGGTCAGGCGCGCACACGACTGACTTTGCCCGTTTGGCCCGTATTGTGACAATTTCGCACTTTAATGAATGAAAAAGTCAAATTTAATAATGTCAAGTGTTGCAATTATTACTTCAAATGTATTTTCAAAATATAAAACTAACATAAAAGGCTACACAAACCAAGTTTTGCAACCACAAAGCCCGTATCGCCTGGTTTTAAAGACTATATCTGTGCGCCCTTTAAGGGTGCATACCACTATTACGCGCTAACGTGTGTTTCTATGGGAAAGATGCCTCGGGAAAACGGCAATATCTTGAGTTACCTTGCGACTCATTTAATGAAACCTTGGAATATTTATTAACACACATAGATCTTACCTGGGTCAAAAACTCAGATGGGGGTGACCGTTTACATTTTTCTATATTTCCCCCTTTATACGGAGTAGTATTTTTTAACACGAAATTAGACCTTGTAGCCCGTTGTGACCAATGTGTATCCCTCCGCCAATATTTTCAAATAAAACAGTAGATGTATACTCTTTTCATTCGAATTATCTCAGGTACACTTCAGTGAACAAATAAAGACCAAATTCAATCATTTTGAATGACATATCATGTCAATATTAACCATTCTTTCCGTTATTTAGGAACTACATTCGTGATCGCGATCGACGGAAGCTGGGCGTTGGACTGTAATAGTGGTGTGCACCCTTAAAGAGACCCATTTTCATCCAATTTCAGAAATCATTATTACATTTTAAAGAGCAGAAAATTTCAAATTAAATGGTAAATTTGTATTCGATTTGGATACTCCGTTTGGTAAATACAACATGTACAAAAAGCTACATACCCACTTGAAATTCATAAAAACCCTTAATTCTTGTCATATTTTGGGATTCCCAGATATTAATTTTCACTTTTACAACGAAGGCCCGCGTTTCTTGATCTTATTGAATGTTAAAAGGATGCATGCTTCATCTTTTTGATACACCACTCTTACTATAACATAGCAAAGCATGTTCATTCATTTAGTCATGATATACTTGCAATAATTGTCACCAATATACCGGGGGGAAGGAAGTACACGTTCATGTAAATGCACGAAGCCACACATTATTGGTTAATATTCATGATTTTTTTTCAATCGTCGTATAGTCCTACATGTATATAAATTTTAGATATCATAAGTATATTTTCAAAACTATTTGTATCATAAGATTGCCTACATTTGCCTAACCACTCCACAAAGTTGTATTGATCAAAACTCTCACGAAATATGTCAGTAGGCCTAAGACCTACAGGTCAAAACGATGTCGATATTTTGATTTCTGGTGCGTTTTGCCCCGGTATCCCCTATCCCCCCCGCCCCCCACCCCACCCACGCCCGTGGAACTGATTTTCTGAGTCATTATGCTTATAGGATTGTTTTGACGTCAATGGATGTTATGTTTTGTTTGTAAACTAATAAAAATACTGAATTTTCACACACAATCTCGCTCACTGGTATCTTTAAATATGATGGTCCGACAATAACAAATTGCAATTGTCCGAAATTGCAACGGTCAGGCGCGCACACGACTGACTTTGCCCGTTTGGCCCGTATTGTGACAATTTCGCACTTTAATGAATGAAAAAGTCAAATTTAATAATGTCAAGTGTTGCAATTATTACTTCAAATGTATTTTCAAAATATAAAACTAACATAAAAGGCTACACAAACCAAGTTTTGCAACCACAAAGCCCGTATCGCCTGGTTTTAAAGACTATATCTGTGCGCCCTTTAAGGGTGCATACCACTATTACGCGCTAACGTGTGTTTCTATGGGAAAGATGCCTCGGGAAAACGGCAATATCTTGAGTTACCTTGCGACTCATTTAATGAAACCTTGGAATATTTATTAACACACATAGATCTTACCTGGGTCAAAAACTCAGATGGGGGTGACCGTTTACATTTTTCTATATTTCCCCCTTTATACGGAGTAGTATTTTTTAACACGAAATTAGACCTTGTAGCCCGTTGTGACCAATGTGTATCCCTCCGCCAATATTTTCAAATAAAACAGTAGATGTATACTCTTTTCATTCGAATTATCTCAGGTACACTTCAGTGAACAAATAAAGACCAAATTCAATCATTTTGAATGACATATCATGTCAATATTAACCATTCTTTCCGTTATTTAGGAACTACATTCGTGATCGCGATCGACGGAAGCTGGGCGTTGGACTGTAATAGTGGTGTGCACCCTTAAAGAGACCCATTTTCATCCAATTTCAGAAATCATTATTACATTTTAAAGAGCAGAAAATTTCAAATTAAATGGTAAATTTGTATTCGATTTGGATACTCCGTTTGGTAAATACAACATGTACAAAAAGCTACATACCCACTTGAAATTCATAAAAACCCTTAATTCTTGTCATATTTTGGGATTCCCAGATATTAATTTTCACTTTTACAACGAAGGCCCGCGTTTCTTGATCTTATTGAATGTTAAAAGGATGCATGCTTCATCTTTTTGATACACCACTCTTACTATAACATAGCAAAGCATGTTCATTCATTTAGTCATGATATACTTGCAATAATTGTCACCAATATACCGGGGGGAAGGAAGTACACGTTCATGTAAATGCACGAAGCCACACATTATTGGTTAATATTCATGATTTTTTTTCAATCGTCGTATAGTCCTACATGTATATAAATTTTAGATATCATAAGTATATTTTCAAAACTATTTGTATCATAAGATTGCCTACATTTGCCTAACCACTCCACAAAGTTGTATTGATCAAAACTCTCACGAAATATGTCAGTAGGCCTAAGACCTACAGGTCAAAACGATGTCGATATTTTGATTTCTGGTGCGTTTTGCCCCGGTATCCCCTATCCCCCCCGCCCCCCACCCCACCCACGCCCGTGGAACTGATTTTCTGAGTCATTATGCTTATAGGATTGTTTTGACGTCAATGGATGTTATGTTTTGTTTGTAAACTAATAAAAATACTGAATTTTCACACACAATCTCGCTCACTGGTATCTTTAAATATGATGGTCCGACAATAACAAATTGCAATTGTCCGAAATTGCAACGGTCAGGCGCGCACACGACTGACTTTGCCCGTTTGGCCCGTATTGTGACAATTTCGCACTTTAATGAATGAAAAAGTCAAATTTAATAATGTCAAGTGTTGCAATTATTACTTCAAATGTATTTTCAAAATATAAAACTAACATAAAAGGCTACACAAACCAAGTTTTGCAACCACAAAGCCCGTATCGCCTGGTTTTAAAGACTATATCTGTGCGCCCTTAAAGAGACCCATTTTCATCCAATTTCAGAAATCATTATTACATTTTAAAGAGCAGAAAATTTCAAATTAAATGGTAAATTTGTATTCGATTTGGATACTCCGTTTGGTAAATACAACATGTACAAAAAGCTACATACCCACTTGAAATTCATAAAAACCCTTAATTCTTGTCATATTTTGGGATTCCCAGATATTAATTTTCACTTTTACAACGAAGGCCCGCGTTTCTTGATCTTATTGAATGTTAAAAGGATGCATGCTTCATCTTTTTGATACACCACTCTTACTATAACATAGCAAAGCATGTTCATTCATTTAGTCATGATATACTTGCAATAATTGTCACCAATATACCGGGGGGAAGGAAGTACACGTTCATGTAAATGCACGAAGCCACACATTATTGGTTAATATTCATGATTTTTTTTCAATCGTCGTATAGTCCTACATGTATATAAATTTTAGATATCATAAGTATATTTTCAAAACTATTTGTATCATAAGATTGCCTACATTTGCCTAACCACTCCACAAAGTTGTATTGATCAAAACTCTCACGAAATATGTCAGTAGGCCTAAGACCTACAGGTCAAAACGATGTCGATATTTTGATTTCTGGTGCGTTTTGCCCCGGTATCCCCTATCCCCCCCGCCCCCCACCCCACCCACGCCCGTGGAACTGATTTTCTGAGTCATTATGCTTATAGGATTGTTTTGACGTCAATGGATGTTATGTTTTGTTTGTAAACTAATAAAAATACTGAATTTTCACACACAATCTCGCTCACTGGTATCTTTAAATATGATGGTCCGACAATAACAAATTGCAATTGTCCGAAATTGCAACGGTCAGGCGCGCACACGACTGACTTTGCCCGTTTGGCCCGTATTGTGACAATTTCGCACTTTAATGAATGAAAAAGTCAAATTTAATAATGTCAAGTGTTGCAATTATTACTTCAAATGTATTTTCAAAATATAAAACTAACATAAAAGGCTACACAAACCAAGTTTTGCAACCACAAAGCCCGTATCGCCTGGTTTTAAAGACTATATCTGTGCGCCCTTTAAGGGTGCATACCACTATTACGCGCTAACGTGTGTTTCTATGGGAAAGATGCCTCGGGAAAACGGCAATATCTTGAGTTACCTTGCGACTCATTTAATGAAACCTTGGAATATTTATTAACACACATAGATCTTACCTGGGTCAAAAACTCAGATGGGGGTGACCGTTTACATTTTTCTATATTTCCCCCTTTATACGGAGTAGTATTTTTTAACACGAAATTAGACCTTGTAGCCCGTTGTGACCAATGTGTATCCCTCCGCCAATATTTTCAAATAAAACAGTAGATGTATACTCTTTTCATTCGAATTATCTCAGGTACACTTCAGTGAACAAATAAAGACCAAATTCAATCATTTTGAATGACATATCATGTCAATATTAACCATTCTTTCCGTTATTTAGGAACTACATTCGTGATCGCGATCGACGGAAGCTGGGCGTTGGACTGTAATAGTGGTGTGCACCCTTAAAGAGACCCATTTTCATCCAATTTCAGAAATCATTATTACATTTTAAAGAGCAGAAAATTTCAAATTAAATGGTAAATTTGTATTCGATTTGGATACTCCGTTTGGTAAATACAACATGTACAAAAAGCTACATACCCACTTGAAATTCATAAAAACCCTTAATTCTTGTCATATTTTGGGATTCCCAGATATTAATTTTCACTTTTACAACGAAGGCCCGCGTTTCTTGATCTTATTGAATGTTAAAAGGATGCATGCTTCATCTTTTTGATACACCACTCTTACTATAACATAGCAAAGCATGTTCATTCATTTAGTCATGATATACTTGCAATAATTGTCACCAATATACCGGGGGGAAGGAAGTACACGTTCATGTAAATGCACGAAGCCACACATTATTGGTTAATATTCATGATTTTTTTTCAATCGTCGTATAGTCCTACATGTATATAAATTTTAGATATCATAAGTATATTTTCAAAACTATTTGTATCATAAGATTGCCTACATTTGCCTAACCACTCCACAAAGTTGTATTGATCAAAACTCTCACGAAATATGTCAGTAGGCCTAAGACCTACAGGTCAAAACGATGTCGATATTTTGATTTCTGGTGCGTTTTGCCCCGGTATCCCCTATCCCCCCCGCCCCCCACCCCACCCACGCCCGTGGAACTGATTTTCTGAGTCATTATGCTTATAGGATTGTTTTGACGTCAATGGATGTTATGTTTTGTTTGTAAACTAATAAAAATACTGAATTTTCACACACAATCTCGCTCACTGGTATCTTTAAATATGATGGTCCGACAATAACAAATTGCAATTGTCCGAAATTGCAACGGTCAGGCGCGCACACGACTGACTTTGCCCGTTTGGCCCGTATTGTGACAATTTCGCACTTTAATGAATGAAAAAGTCAAATTTAATAATGTCAAGTGTTGCAATTATTACTTCAAATGTATTTTCAAAATATAAAACTAACATAAAAGGCTACACAAACCAAGTTTTGCAACCACAAAGCCCGTATCGCCTGGTTTTAAAGACTATATCTGTGCGCCCTTTAAGGGTGCATACCACTATTACGCGCTAACGTGTGTTTCTATGGGAAAGATGCCTCGGGAAAACGGCAATATCTTGAGTTACCTTGCGACTCATTTAATGAAACCTTGGAATATTTATTAACACACATAGATCTTACCTGGGTCAAAAACTCAGATGGGGGTGACCGTTTACATTTTTCTATATTTCCCCCTTTATACGGAGTAGTATTTTTTAACACGAAATTAGACCTTGTAGCCCGTTGTGACCAATGTGTATCCCTCCGCCAATATTTTCAAATAAAACAGTAGATGTATACTCTTTTCATTCGAATTATCTCAGGTACACTTCAGTGAACAAATAAAGACCAAATTCAATCATTTTGAATGACATATCATGTCAATATTAACCATTCTTTCCGTTATTTAGGAACTACATTCGTGATCGCGATCGACGGAAGCTGGGCGTTGGACTGTAATAGTGGTGTGCACCCTTAAGGGGAAAGCTTGAATTGAATATAGAAACAATTTGGCGGCACTCAAGCATCAACATTTCTTTTGGGGGAGACAAAATCGGTGGGGGGCAAGAAAATATGATGGCTAGTTGGGGGTAGGGACAAAATACGCGCGAAGCTATTTCGGACCAATTTTAGCTAATCTAGTATTAAATTTTGAATCCATTTTCGAGTGTTTGGGGGACAAAAATGGGGGAGTGAGTTGGAAAGAAGGGGCCCCGAGGGCAAAGCTCGTGGGGGTGGGGGTGCGGGGCGGGGGGAAATGACTCATGAGTGTACCAGCCCAGTCAATGAGCCTTATGGGTGATTGATCAATAGTTCGATTTCCGATAGGCGGTAGTAACAGTCGCTATAAGGTTTATCGCAGATAGAAAAAAAGCCATTGATTATCCTTTTCTGATGCATTGTGGGTGGATTGCGGGTGCAAATCTGCTCCATTTGCGAACCCACAATGCATCAGAATAGGATAATCAATGGCTTTTTTTTCTATCTACGATAAACCTTATGTATGATGATGATTGACCACCACAAAATGGACTAATTCTCTTAGAACACAATTGACGAAAGATGCTCAATTTTGCACATTTTAAAATGGGATTACATATTGTATCGGTGAACACTGGTCCCCCTTTAATAGTGGGGGTTCTCAAATTGATAGCATTCCGAGACTGCCTCAGTGCATGGATTGGGACTTGATCAACATATGAAACTTTTGTGGATAAGCCTTTTGGGAGTGGTTCTCAGATTGAAGAAAAGTCAGGATTGTGTGGGTTCTCAACTGTTTTTTCCACCACTTGCCGTGTGGGGGGGCTTGGGACCTGGGCCAGGGAGAATAATTCCCCCAGCCCGGTTCCATACGGTCACGATTGCCATCCCCATAGTCCTCCCAGTCAGCTCAAGACTCCACCCCCCCCCCCCACCCCATTTTGTAACCCTATTAACCATCGAATGTTGACTTTAGTAATATTATAATGTTAAAATTATACCGTTTTTGGTCTGACCAATAAGAAAATGTTCATACAATTTTGACATATTTTCGCGCGCTTCTTAATCCCCCGCTCACACACACCCCCACACTTTTTCCTGAGAAAAAAGAAAAATACCAGTCTTTCACAGAAATGCTTCGTCTTTCACAGAAATGCTTCGCCCTATAAAGTATGATTGTCACCCTCTAAAAATGATCTGGTATTGTTTTGAGAAGATCCCTGGATGCGCCTCCAAACTTGTATTGGGCTACATAGGGCTACACAACTGGCAACCTGTTAAGTTTGTTCATTACCAAATCATCCCCAGCTGATGATGCAAGAAAGCTGACTCGGATAGTTTCAAAACTGTCAACGCTCTCTCATTTTTCCAGATTTCGACCGATTAAAAAGTCATGACAATGGCATCAGCAGCTATCACACGTTCAGTGAGAACGGTAAGTAACAAGGTATCTGCATGTTTCTTTCTGTAGGCGTAAAAAACCCTAGGCATCACAAGCTTATTATAATTTTAGGAGCACTGCCAAATTCGGCAGTCTCAGACTCAGGGTTTAACTCTTCACAGATTTTATCAAAGCACACCGAGAGTTAATCTAATGTATAAAAAAGAAATTAGAGTTAGGCGATGAAAAATAACACACATGTTTTAGCTGTAAACGGAAATCTCTGGTAGGGTCAGTTGGTTGGTTTATTTTGTAAAATGTAAGCTAAAAAGAACAAAATGTTTTTAATTTATGAATTGAAGGCAAAGCTATTCACCCGGGCACCCTGTACTGTAGTTATAGCTAAAAATCTGTATGCCCGGGCAACTATTGAGGGCGCCATCGTTGACCCTGCAGCTAAAGGCCGAAAATCTATGTGCCCGGGTTACTTTGAGGGCGCTATTTTATACCGTTGACCCTGCAGCTAAAGCTTGGGTAAGCTTTAGATTATTACTAAATTAGAATACCCTACCAAGTACCATTTGTAGACCTCACTGTGTAAGTGTATGGTTCGTTCTTTAAAAGCCCCCATTGAAGATATGCAGTGGTAGGGTATACTAAAGGAACTCCAAAAGCTCAAATTCTATTCGCCAGGGTCACTATTGAGGGCGCTATATCATTGTATATCGTTGACCCTGCAGCTAAAGTTGAAATTCTATTCGCCCGGCCGGCCCGGGTTACTATATCCGCTGCCGTGTTTCTTCAAAAGTCGTATCTTATTGCAATTATATTTCAGATGTCATTTGTATTGTATTTGTAGTATTTATAAATCAAAATTACAATATGATAAAACAACGTCATTTCTTACAAAAATATTAAAGACAAAAGAACAAGTGACCCCAGAGAGATTTGAACTCGCGTGTTAAAAAATCCAGCCTGCCCTCGGGATACTTGACTATTTCTATGGCGGAATTGTGTTGTAAAACAGCGTCACAACAGCGTAATTTTTGAGGCCCCTTTAATCAGATTGGTTGCGATCGTATCTATGGGTCATGAATGTCCCCGCCCACACGCTCATTAACTAGATTGCGTGCGTTGGCTATTTTAAAAAGTGCTGAAGTATTCTGACGACGACTATAAATAGGCCTACTTATATTGATAAAACTATAAATTATATAATGTAAGCCCAGAATATTCTCAATTATATATTGCCTGGGAGTAATGACTATTCCTTTTCTACCATTTCGCTTCAGAATTGAAGTGTATAATATTAATATTAATATGAAATGTCAAACTATAAGCCGTAAGGGTAGGCCTACCCGGGCAAATAGAATTTCGGCTCTTGGCAGAAGGGTCAGGGTGCCCGGGCTAATTTTTGGCAGTTGGTTGCAGGGTGCCCGGGCAAATAGTCATTGCGTTTTATGAATAACAAATGCGACACCAGTGCCACTGCAGTGGTGCAGTGACAATGAATATCCGCCCATGGGCAACCATAGTCCAATCAATAATTGAACGAACAATTGTGGAATAGTGTAGTGCGTATAAACAAGTCCAAGCAGCGCCAGTTCTACAATTGCGTACACACCCCCATACACTGGCTCCGTAGCTGCGTCAATAGGGCTTGAGCTTGAAACTACGCACAAGTACATGCATTTGACTTGCACTGGCGCTACGTAAGGTCTATCGTAAATAGGTAAAAATCAATTGATTATCCTTTTCTGATGCATTGTGGGATTGCAAAGTGTACAAATTCAAGAATTTTTCGAGAATTTGTACACTTTGTGATCCCACAATGTATCAGAAAAGGATAATCAATTGATTTTTACCTATTTGCGATAAACCCTATAATCACGCATTTCGTAGCTACGCTAGGGGAGACAATCCGAGACATATTCGTTCAATAAATTGAGGGGGCAAGGTCTCGGGCAATTTGTGCAACAGGTTTTGCAATTAATGCAATGACATATTGTCGCGCAGCGGCGCAGAGGGCTGTGGGTTAAACTTGGGATTTGTTATTTATTTAGGCACTATTAAATAGGCCAAAAATCTGAAATCACAAATTTATATAATTACCATGTAGCAAAGATAGGCGATCATAATTCAAGTTGATTTTTCTTGGAAATTGAAATAATTTGAACCATTTCACCAAAGAATACATTATTTGGACACAATTGGATGGAGCGAAGTAAGACCAATTTTATGTATACGTTGAGAAATATTGTTAACCCTAACCCCGGTTTAGGGTTTTTGACCGGGATCACAATTTTTGAGGAAAAAACGCCAACTAAATCTCCGGGAACCTGCTGGGATTCGATCCGGGGACCCTCCGTTCTCAAGCCCCACGTCCCAACCACTAAGGCCTAAAAAAAAATAGGGTAGGTTTCACCGTCAACTGTGGAAGTCTTGTAAATACCCCAGATTTTGAAGTAGCGCCATCTATCGACCATCTTGAGCTCAGATAAAGCCCTATGTCAACCGTGGTCGTCCACGGTTGGGTGTGTGTCCTCGGTTTGAAGGTGTGTTAACTTAAGACTGGGCTCGTTTGAAGGCGCTTACGTACACATACGCACGCTTTGTTGGGATTATCATGTACAAAGTATTTTGACGCTTTTACTATAAATCAAGAATCTGCGTCTTATTTTCCACTCATCATCAGATCATCGCCAGAAGCTTTGCAACCCAGGCATCCAACCAATCATCCGTGGGTGCGACGACATCATGGACGGGACAGGAGACTCTGGAGAACGACGATCCAGAGATGTATAAGTTGGTGTTGGAAGAGAAGGATAGACAGGTCAGAGGTTTGGAACTTATAGCGTCAGAGGTGAGACCAGATGTTGTATAAACCTATTCTTTCTTTTTTTCTTCTTCATTTTTTTGTGTGGGAAGGTTTGTGTAGCAGGGGTAGAATTTCGGCGCGAATCAATTCGCGTCGCCGTAAAATCACTTTTCTAAGTCCAAAACAGGACCTTAGATGACTGGTATTTGACCCTTAGTTAACAAACATGCCGAATTTGAAAGTTGTGCAAGCTTATAGCCTTATTCTTAATATTATTTTAATTAATTTCGCAATAATCCATGGATTCTCAAAATTGGCGAGAATCCAGGATTCTCACGAAATTATTCCGCGAGAATCTAAATGGACTCGCGCACTGCAGTACAAATTTCTAGGCCTGGGTAGGATGCACTTGGTTCTTAAAATGCTCTGGACAAGATGTTTCTGACAAGAGATAATTCACCTGGTGCTATAAGAGAAACATAGACAAACAGGGCTGAAAATCGGAGGGTTTCCAGGGTTGTAGCTACTTCGGGTGTAGCTGGCATTCACGCTGGCCGAGCAGCACTTAAAAAAACAAGGTCTTCTAAAAAACTGGCCGAAACGCCTAAAATAGGATGCATGAAACCAGGATGACTCATGGTAACAGCTACATCGGCGCAAGTTAGTAGGGCCTTATACATGTATTTATCCATCGAGCGAGTTATCATACCATTATAGTCTAATGGTCTATTACTTTTCGCACACACAAAAGTCTCCCAACCAACATTTCGTTATCGGCCAGTGCATGCAGTGCATTGCGTATTCTTGAGGGGCTAGATCGACTCCGTAATGAGAATGTATTTCCGGTAACAACATGAACAATGCAAGCATGAATGTGGCCTTGTTGATTGTTACCAAGGATACTTGTATCCAATCACTGATCGTTTACGACGCTGCAACTCCTACATACTGAAGTAACGTGTTTGCGATTCGATGTGCATAATATTATCTCAAGGTATCCGTGGATTCAAGCCAATCACGAACAATACTTTATATAGCCAATCACCCATCGCTTAACGGAGACGTTAGTCGCGAACCCATACATACTGCCCAATACTGATGTTACAAATTACTCGATTGGACGTAATTGGACGTGAATATAATAATCTTATAACTCAAGCCAATCATTAATCGTACTTATCACGTAGACCGTGTGGTGCAACTGGTGCTGAGTGTACTGAATACTGAGATATCACGTGATATATCTCGCCTCAAATGTGCCGCAACGCTTCGGCGTTTCGGCAAAAAACATTTAAATTAAACATCTTTACATGGAAAGAATCAATAAAGTGCCTCATACAATAAGAAATTATGTGGCAGGAAACCTCAAAAAATGATGGAAGAGAAAGATAGACAAGTCAGGCCAAACAAAGAAGAAGGTCTGTCTCAGAAACCCGCCCGCATTGGTATGTGAAATGAGCTACGGCGCGTAGGTCTATGCGCTGGGGGCTAAAAAACTTCTTTAATTTTTAGATTTTGTAAAAAAAAGTTTTAAAAAGTTCTCCGTAAGCTTGGATAAGCAACAACAAAAAAATGCACAAAAAAAAGGAAATCGCATAGGGTAAAGTCACCTATTTTCGGTCAGCGTCTATTTTCGGTCACTTCGCCCAAATCGTGTAATGAAAATGACCTCATCGTTATAAACTGACAGCTAAAAAGCCCCCGCATAGTTGATGCCGGTATTGCTTTTAAAATGGCGACGACCGATGCAATTACACGATTTTTGCCAAGTGACCGAAAATAGGTGCTGACCGAAAATAGGTGCTGACCGAAAATAGGCGACTTTACCCTACCTCCTAGCCTATTTTCTAAAAAAAATAAAAATCGCACAGCACTTAGTTTTTTTGCACAATGTTTCTGAGACGGACCTTCTTCTTTGTTTGGCCTCAGCGAGGTTTATTATAGTCGGATTTATAATTGAATGAACACATTGAAGCAGCGTATTGCATACATTGCGATAAGTGCGCACAACTATAAGTGTGATAATTTCGGGCGCGATCATCTTTGTGCTGCGTGTGTGTTGTTCGTTCAATTATTAATTTGACTATAGTGGGACGGATTTGTGTGATGGCACTGTTTTATGTAAGTGGTGAACTATATATCAATACTGAATTGGGGGTCTATTAAGAGTGGCTAGACAATGTATTGGTCCGGGGGGGGGGGGGGGGGGGGGACACTGACATTAGGTATAGGTATGTGCCACCCTGAAGACGCCCCTCCCCCCCCCTATTTTCACCCTCTTCCGCTCTCTCTTAATTATAAAGACCCTTTTCTATGATCTGGTGCTATAACATAATAATTTGTGATTGTCCCCCCCCCCCGGCAAATGTATGCTATCTATCAAGCTATCAAACCAGACTTTGCACACACAATATAACAAAGACAAAGTTATAGCCGGCCCTGCCTGGGTCAAGGTATTATTTTTGATGGTGTTGCCAAGTTACAATATTACCTTGAAATTTATATCCTTGGTATAAGGCATTCATTGTAAAGACCCAGACAATAGTTAGGTCACCCAAGCTCTATATGAAAACTATGAAGATTGTTAAACGGGGTCAGTCGTCACAAACATGCACAAACACAATAGCCAAACGACCTTGCCTTTGTCAACACTCCCTACACAGAGGACTGCAGTGCAAATCTCTACGATTTTCGCTATGTAATCTCTATGGCGGATTTCATTCCGTTGTATGAAGCTATGATGTTTGCGTGGTCTTCGCTATCTCCAAGCAGATAGAGCAATACGTACATGGACTTTTTTTGTAGACGAGGGTTCATTTCATGATTTGGTGAGGTTTAGAATGAGTTAGGATTCCTGTAATTTCGAAGACCACAGATTTTCAAAACGTGAATTTTCCAACATTTTACGACATAAATTTGGTCACAAAACATGTTTAATGCTATACATTTTACCGTTCTGCAGATGCTAATGACCCTCCTCTAAAATTCTACATGATTTTTAACACGTTTCTCAGTTTTTGAGATGCCCAAATAGACCATTTTCCGAAGCTATTTCTAGCAAATATTGTAGTCACTGAGACTCCATTGTTTTCTTGCGTATAACAAAATCTGACATGCAGCGTGACCTCCCTGCTGGCTGGACCCTGTTACGGAATAAAGCTGTATAATCCTTAATAGGTCAATAGTAGGATAATTCGGTGCTGTCTTACACCAAGGATAAACAAAATTGTGTGCTCTCAAATTTGAGGTGGCCCTGTTACTCATGATTTGTTTTTAATTTGACAGAATTTCTGCAGCCGATCAGCATTGACAGTCCTTGGCTCCTGCCTGAATAATAAATATGCAGAGGGTCTTCCAGGTCAAAGGTCAGTTTCATTGGGGATGGTGGGGGCTTTTCTTGAAATCTGATAAATGTACATATGTGACCATCCACAAGGAACCAGGTGCAAAGTAGCAAATTTGACTTTTGGAGTTATATGCATATTTAGAGAACAAACCTTTAGCTTTAAAATGATACCTTACTTGCCTTATTTGGACAACCAGTTTTCAAGTTATTGGCCGATGTACCACTCGACTCCCAAAGGGGTTATTTTGAGAAAAATGACTTTAAAGATGCCAATTAGATAGGTTAAGAGTACCACTACCCCTGAAATACAAGAATTTCACCATTTTCTGACCAGTTAAATCATTCTGACATTTTCTAGAGTGATTAAAAGGGTTTTACCAACACAATTTTATAACAATCTCAATTTCAAAATGTTTGCCTTTTTTTTTACTAATAGTGTTGTATTGGCTTATGGCAAAGTGCGACTTTGCACCTGGTTCGTTGTGGACGGTCACATATTAAGAATACCTTGGCAGCCCTGTTTACTGTTGATACTAAGGTGTTCTACAGGCAAACAGACCTCTCAGGTAGGGTCAGTTGCCCTGGTTGTGTTTTTTTTTGGGGGGGGGGGGGTCAAAACGTCCATGAACGTTTTGGTGAATTTCAACCATTTTCTTTTAATTTTAATTTTTAATTTCAAAACATTTCAAAAACATAAATTGGAAATCTTTTTTTACAAATGGGTTTGTCGGCCCTGTAGAACAGGGTGGCTTTTTTGTCATCTAAAAGAGGACATCATTAGAATAATCCAGCATAGTTAATCCTCAATGCCCCTGAATGCTAATGATACTACAATACTCGGTGTGGGGATATCATATACTATTTAGGAGTAGTAGTATTTTTTAGTACTTGGAGGGATTAGGTTTAACACTTCAAATGAAAATAAAAATACACATCTTTAATGACTAATTTACTTCTATCGTTTTACAGGTACTATGGCGGCAATGAAGTCATTGATAAAATTGAAAGTCTATGCCAATCTCGTGCTCTAGAAGCATTTGATCTGGACCCAGAGAAATGGGGCGTCAATGTTCAGCCATACTCTGGTTCCCCTGCTAACTTTGCCGCCTATACGGGCATGTTAAAACCACACGACCGCATCATGGGCCTAGATTTACCTCATGGTGGACAGTAAGTATTAACTCGAAACCCCCTTTCCCCCCTCCAAACCGAAAATTTGAGATACGTAATGTTTTGTTTGTAGATTATGTTCTTGACCTCACTTGGAGACATTTCATTTTTGGCAATGCTGAGATCATTTTTCTGTACCCTGTGTATGCCATTTAACGCCCCTGTTCTATTAAACACCCCCACCCCTGGAGCTGTAAGGGTTAAAGGGAACTATCACTCTGGGTTTTTAGACATCCAGTTCTCTTGGGAATTTGACAAGGTTGTTCCTTGGTAACTCTTTTAGTCTGTCATCAAGTGAACAATATACTGAGATCATGTTTCTGTATGATATGGGTTATCAATGATAATAACTTCCTTGAATGATTTCATTTTCCTGTTCAAAACAATACAAATTAAATTATTGTCGTATACTTTAAATGAAGAAGGCTGTGAACATGAGTGACCAACAAAATGTGTAACAAGGAGTGTTTTTCCTTAAAATCAACCATTTACAAGACAAAGGGTACATTTTTAAAAGAAAAGGTGGTATTTATTCAAAAAAAGGGTAATTTTTTCTCTAAATAGATTCCACGCCAGTAAATAATTTCAGTCCTTGTAGAGACGACAATCAAAAGTTTTTTCTTAGCTCTCATCCTGTGGCCCATTGATTATAGAATTAATCAGAAATGGTACTTATTGCTCCCAAATGATTAAAGTTGTAGTTTAATCCTGATTTTAGGACTACTACCTAATACCACAGTGGAAAAAGACATTTTCAATGCATTTTGTAGGTTTTTTGGATGTATTTTGATTGTAAATGATCTGGCAACATTTCTCAACTTTTTCTGATAAATGAGGGCGCTACATCAATTGTCCAACTTTGGGGTCTTATTGCTCAGAACTTTCGGGGATACCATATATATTTGTTTTGATTAAATGATCAAATATATCATGGAATTTCAGGAAAATGTCAAATTGAAAATTCCAGTCGCTTTATAAGCGAGAAAATGGGCTTTTTGTAACTACCATTTTACATGTAAACGCATAGGGAAACCATTTGGTGGTGTGAATTCTGAAGATACTGGTCTTTGCTGGAGTGTTATGATATCGCCTGCTTAATATCGGCTGTTTTGATGATATTTTGAATGAGTCTTCTACCACAAAAGTTCAATTTGCTTGAAATTCACTGCGATCGGGTTCAATTTGACATTTCCACTACTAAACAATGGTAAGATAGGGCAAAATATTCGATTTCATAAGCAAATTACACAGGCAAATTACTCGATGAAAAAATAGCTCACCGAATTCGACAGTCTTGTCATCATCGGCAACAGTGTAAAAAAAGTGAAATAATTGATAAGCTTACTACATCATGCCATTCACCTACTATGTTACGGTCATATTAGAAGCTCAAATTATAATAAATAGCTGCCTTGAAGTATACTCGCCTTGCAAACAAGGTCAATCTGAGAGTTGGTGGAAAGTGAAATTAAGATTAAGGTGGTGTCTTTTTTATGTTGAAATCAGTCTTAAAAAGATTAGTCTAGATCCCTAGGCTATGCCAGAGACCGGTGGTCCAGTCCACCTTGAAGCAGCTATTTAATGACTCAGGTTAGTTTTTTGCTGAATCAAGGCATACAATATCGGCTAGTTGAATTGATAAAGCTTCAAAATTCAACAGTGTGGGAAGGATACATTGCCTAGCTATTGGATTTTGAAGCTTACTTTGAATTCTAGCCTAAATTAGTGTTATGTGTGCAAATTGGGGACATATTTTCAATTGCTACATCTAATAGATTCATTTGCCAGTCATAAATTATCCCCCGATCAAATCATCATGCCCCCCCCCCCCCCCCCCCCATGTATAAAAAAAAGAAAAAGAAAAAAGTTTTTAAAATTAAGGGGTCTAGAGGGTTTCAGTATCTATGATCAAAAAGTGTTTACAAAATACATTGATTAGATCAATTCACATGATCAGGTTTTATGTGATTCAGCATAATTTGCATGTAGGGCAGGCCAAATATCCAACCTAATCATATTTCATGGTATTTCACACTAAACTAACACAGTGCTCCACTTTGCTGTAAAAATTACAAAAAGCAGGTGAAAAGATGTAAATTAACATTATAATGACTAAAATGGACACTGTTACTTCTTCTTTCCACATTCAGTCCTAAAATATTAATTGGTGTGACCCAAAAAGCCCAGGTTATATTTTGACAATTTGCTGTCTTCAGTAGATAGTACATGTTTAAGGGGTAGGCCAAGATTGGCTCTGATTTGAAATGGTAAAAAAATCATGTGTAGCTCATTGTTTTTGCAAAAGAATAGTTTTTATATCATTATGAGGATTGAAATTGAAAGTAAAAACAATAAAAATTAAAACAATTGTCCCTTTAGATTCCACGCCAGTAAATAATTTCAGTCCTTGTAGAGACGACAATCAAAAGTTTTTTCTTAGCTCTCATCCTGTGGCCCATTGATTATAGAATTAATCAGAAATGGTACTTATTGCTCCCAAATGATTAAAGTTGTAGTTTAATCCTGATTTTAGGACTACTACCTAATACCACAGTGGAAAAAGACATTTTCAATGCATTTTGTAGGTTTTTTGGATGTATTTTGATTGTAAATGATCTGGCAACATTTCTCAACTTTTTCTGATAAATGAGGGCGCTACATCAATTGTCCAACTTTGGGTCTTATTGCTCAGAACTTTCGGGGATACCATATATATTTGTTTTGATTAAATGATCAAATATATCATGGAATTTCAGGAAAATGTCAAATTGAAAATTCCAGTCGCTTTATAAGCGAGAAAATGGGCTTTTTGTAACTACCATTTTACATGTAAACGCATAGGGAAACCATTTGGTGGTGTGAATTCTGAAATCCTGTTGATTTTTACTGGTTAGGGAGTGTTCATAAATACTTTGGTGGCGGGGTTGGAAACAATTGAGCCATGGACATTTTTTTTTTTTGGACCCCCCCCAAATAGGGTGGGTTTTTTCTTGACCCCCCTTTCAAGAACCTTTTTTTTTGTGACCCCCCCCCCCCCCCCCCCCCCCCCCCGTCTGTTCACGTTATATAACAGAAACAATGACAACATTCTATATAAACCTATAGACATAGTCACAATCACTTTTATTATGGTAGGTGGGTTATATCAAACTATTTATTAAAGATATATAAATATAACACAATTGAAAAGTCAAACAAAATCAGTGTAGGTCTTCTTCTTTATAATCCTGCCCGACACTCGTGATCGCTGTGGTACATGTATGTCCTCCTCTTCTTCTTTATCTGCATCCTCTTCATCTTCCCCTTCATCCACCTCTTCATCATCCTCTTCATCATCCTCTCTATCTTCCTCTTCATCCTCACTCTCTGTTTCACCATCTCCAATTTCCCTAGTACTATCTCCTCTTCCTCTTCTTCCTCTTCTTCCGAATCATCAACTACATCCATCTGGTCCTCCAAAACGATATTTAAACCTTGGCACACATGTCCAGTTATCCGTCTAAATTTGTCTAGCTTTCTTCCTTGGAGTGAAAGTTGATGATGTTCGAGGTATTTATTTAGTTCTAATATTGTTAGTTTGCGTAGGTGACCACTATTAAACTCATCTTCCCAATCGTAATCATCATACTCCTTTCCTTCACGCACATCCCGTCCTCTTTCTCTCTCAGTCTGTCTCATTACCTTCAACCTTTTCAAATCATTCATATGCTTGAGGTATGACATTACATAAACCTTCTCAGTTATGAATCGCTTTGAGAATTGCTCTATAAGGTTATTGTCATTGGGGGAAAGTTCACCTGAATGATATAGGGTCTTTAGATTTGGTCTTGGGGTATAGTCGTCAATCTGTCTTGGTGTACCGTCGTCCTTTGTCGTTGGTGTCTGTCGAGTGGTAGGTAATGGAAGTCTGGAAGTCTTGACTCATCTGGCATTGGTTTTGGCATTCTTCCAATTGGAGACCCATACCAGGGGGTTTCTGTGCAATGTGAACATCTGTCACCAACAACCTCACAGCCAAACTTCAAAAATTCAATGTACATCTCCCCGATTTCATACTGCTGGTCAATAAAAGTGTATATTTTTGAGAAATAGCCTGCCCCTGGTGTGGTCTTCTTCTGTATCTTTGAAGCATCACAGTACTTTTTCAGTTCAGCTTTATTGAATAAAATAAATCATTCTCACGCTGAGAAATGTGGGCGTGAATAAAGTCCCCTAGTACTGAAGCCCCATCAATACGAAAAAAAGGCAGAGATGGTACTTCAGGTCCTGTGTCCAGCCGCAAATTTAGAGGAGTTAGAAGGCCCACTCTATGAGGGAAATGTTCAAGGCCTTTCCTTAATAAAGGAGAGTAACCTTTTGCGAGGCCTGGACTTTCTTCTCTCCGAGAATGCTTTGGCCATGGCATTATGTGTTGAGATAAAGGAGACATTGGATATTTCCTGGGAGTTTATGAGGACACCATAAGGTGTACAATATTATTAGAGTCATCAGAAAGCTGTTAACCTTCCAAATGTTTGCCCGCATCATATTTATCACTATATAGCTTTGTTGAAGTTTTAATGTGCAAGCCTATATAAGCAACAAACTGTTGCAAGATTCGTTGATTGTAGATATAATAAACAAACACTTTTTCGATGATAAATATAGTATTCTTTGTATTGTATATACTTGGCTTCTGTATGATACCTTCACAAGATCATTTGATGGAACCCCCTCATTGCTACCTTGCTCCCTTCGCCATTGTGTAAAGAACTATGGCTATCAAGTTTCATCTGAATATTCAACAATTTGTAAAGCTGATTTTAGTTTTGCATTCATTGATCCAAGTGTATTTTTTCAATTTGTATTGTTCCGTAAATATTGGTTGGTATTAAAATGTAATAGTAGTCCTCGGTTTCCTCTCAATTTATCAACTTTTTCAAAATGCTGCTTTGTCAAAATACCAACTTTTTTTTTTGGACCCCCCCCCCTATACAAGCACTTTTTTCCCTGACCCCCCTCTTTTAAGAACCTTTTTTTTGGTTGGCCCCCCCTCATATTTTCCAACCCCCCCCCCCCCCCACCAAAGTATTTATGAACACTCCCTTAGGGAGTCAAATTGGGAGAAAACCATGTAAAATCCTCATTTTAATTTGAACTGACTTCCACTCCACCTTAATTTCATTTCAGTTTAACCCATGGTTTTATGACCGATACCAAGAGGATCTCTGCCACGTCCGTCTACTTTGAGTCAATGCCATATGACTTCCACTCCTCCTTTATTTCATTTCAGTTTAACCCATGGTTTTATGACCGATACCAAGAGGATCTCTGCCACGTCCGTCTACTTTGAGTCAATGCCATCTGACTTCCTCTCCTCCTTAATTTCATTTCAGTTTAACCCATGGTTTTATGACCGATACCAAGAGGATCTCTGCCACGTCCGTCTACTTTGAGTCAATGCCATATCGCCTCAATGTAAGTTTGATCGGTAACTTTTAAAGGTATATTATTTTCTATATAGATTTTCTTGCAGATTTACATTTCTGATCATAAATCGTACATACATTCCAAGTTACAGGGCGATACGATTCTTAATTACTTCAAATCATGATTTTAGAGTGAAAATAAACTGTCGGAAATAAACTGTCGGATAATCCGACAGTTTATTATTTTCACTCTAAATTCACTCTAAACCATGATTTTGAGGTAATTAGGAATCGTATCGCTCTGTAACTTGGAATGTATGTATGATTTATGATCAGAAATGTAAATCTGCAAGAAAATCTACTTTCTAAAAAAAATAATGAATGGAGGGCGCTCTCTGGAAAAGATCACATAATATGCCTTTAAAGCAAGAATTAAAGATTCGCATACATTCATTTTGTATATTAAACATACATGGTTGGTTCGGTCCTGTCATGACTGACAGCTCGTGACCTTACAGATACTACGCCACAAATAACGATTTTCAGCAAAGGAGTAACAATCACGGAGAGGGTGTCCAGTAATCAATTTTATTTGGTCAATCCACCGGGAACGAGGTCTGCCTCTCTTACGCTTCCCTTCAATCATGCCTTGCATGATCATCTTCTCTAGGTTGTTACCCTTGCGACGTGAGATATGGCCGAAGTAGCTCAGCATTTGGGTGTTGATAGCATGAAGAAGTCGTTTAGACACCCCTATTTCTTCAATAATACTGGCATTGGTCCTTCTCATTGTCCATACGATACGAAGCATACGCCTCCAACACCACATCTCGAAAGCAGCTATTCTGTTTTTGTCAGCTTTGGTTAGGGTCCACGTCTCACATGCATACATGGCAATTGGAAATACAAGGGCTTGGACTAGCCTGGTTTTTGTTGCTCTGGTTATTCCTCTGTCAGCCCAGATCTTGCTTAGGTTGATCATTGCTGATCTGGCCATTGCTAAACGGTGTCTAATCTCTTGGCTGCAACCACCCTCTTTGGTGATCAGGGATCCAAGGAAGTTGAATTTCGAGACCGATTCCACCTCATTACCATCAATTATGAGAGGCTCTCCAACACCATCTGTGCCTATGGACATGATCTTGGTCTTGCTGACATTTAGACGTAGGCCAAGCTGCTCACTCTCCACCTTGACTTTCTTCAGGAGTTCCGCCATCTCTTCCATATTTGTTGCAAACAGGGTGGTGTCATCGGCATAACGTAGATTGTGTATTTGGTATCCACCTACTGACAGCCCCCCTGGCCAATCATCCAATGCACGTCTCATTATAGACTCTGCATAAAGGTTGAAGAGTGCTGGTGAAAGTATGCACCCTTGACGGACTCCCTGACCTAGAGCAAACCAATCACTATTTCCTTTCTCAGTGCGCACACAGGCAGCTTGACCATCATACAGATTGCGAATTAGGTGGACGAGGTGGTAAGGGATTCCCATTTCTTGCAGTGCTGTCCACAATGCGGAATATCTCACACAATCAAAGGCCTTAGCGTAGTCTATGAAGCACATGAAGAGCTCCCTCTGGAATTCAAAACATTTTTCCATTATGTGACGTACATTGGCTATCTGATCTCTTGTGCCGCGGCCTTTCCGGAAACCGGCTTGCTCAGCAGGAAGTTCACGTTCAAGATGAGGTCTGAGACGTTCGTTGATGATGTGCAGCAGGATTTTGCTTGCATGTGGTATCAGAGCGATGGTACGATGGTTTTTACACTCGCTAGCATCCCCTTTCTTTGGAAGTGTAAGGAAAACTGATCTCTTCCAATCCTCTGGCCATACTCTTGACTTCCACACAGTATTGCACAGCTTTTGCATAATAACTGCTACAGAATCATCAGCTTGCTTCAGGAGCTCACTTGGAATATCATCTAGACCAGGTGCCTTTTGACTTTTTAACTTCTTGATGGCTTCCTGGACCTCAGACAGAAGAATATCAGGCTCATCTTCACCTAGTGGAGGCGGGGGAGACTCCTGTGAGCCATTTGTCTCTTCTTGGGACGCATACAGATTTTCACAGATGTAGTAAATCTAATATAAACAAGGTGATTCGAGAGTGTCACTTGTTTTCAAGGTCCCTAAATTTTGCCCCTCCCCCCACCCCCAATTTGGACAATAGAAGATATTTCATCCGATAACATCCATCTATTTAAGTTGACATATAGGCTATATTAAAATCTTTTGTCTCAAAGCTCTTACCTAATGCGGAATGCATTTTTTTTAAAGTTTTTAAAATTAAAAAAATTTATAAATATAAAATATTGAAATCCTTGTAAAAGTTACCTTTTGTATTTAAAATGATGTGATCAATGAAGATCTGAAAAATCGTTGAAACTTAGGGATTTTTTATTTTATTTTTGAAAAAAAAATTTAAAAAAAAATTAAAAGACAATAAATATCACATTGTATATATTTGGAGTCATCTTTACTACATCTCATTTTCAATTGCATTTGTAACAATGTAATAACTATCTTACTATAATTCGCCGTATGTTGTATGTATGTATGTGAGTATGTATGTATCCTGAAAAGGCTTTCTCATTTTGCATTTTAAAGCCGTGAATATTTCACTGATACTAGATGATGACCTGACACAGGTTATAAGCTATAAATGGCCGAAAACCGTACAGAATTGACCGAGATATGAGCAAAATTATGGCAATTTAGGGCCTTTTCAGCCTGGCTTTTGAGACTATTTCATGTTTGTTTTTCTCTGCGTACACTGTAACCATGCAGTCGGCGCGTAGCACATAACGCGTCGCATTGCGCCATGCAAAATAAACGCGCACACGCACTACACCCACGCACCCCTACACACGCGGGCGGGTAAATATTGTAGAAATACGCTGCGCCACACGGGGTTGGTTATGGTTTAGGCATTGGGGTTGAGATAAGCCACGGGGCGGGCGGAGGCGCGGGAACGGGCGGGGACGGCAGGGGGGGGGGCGGCAGCGGGTCATAAGGTATAATAATGTGGCTACGGGAGATGGTTAAGGTTAGGCCTTGGCGTTGAGATATATAAGCCGCGGGACGGGAACTTTAGGCCTTGGGTTGAGATATGCGCGTGCGGGGGCGGTGACGAATGGGGGGGGGGGGGGGGGGGGTATAATGTGGTTTGGGAGGCAGGGGGTTAATGAAGAAATGTGATGCTAAATTGCGTAACGGATCGGGCGGGAACGGGCGGGGCAGGGCGCCGGGTAGTGACTGGTGGGCTACGGGAGATGGTTCGGGTTTAGGCCTTGGAGTTGAAATATGCCACGGGGCGTGGGCGGGCGGGGTTCTATTCCTGTGTGTTTCGTTATAAATTTTCCAACACTTAGGCCTATGTGTTGTTTCATTTGTAGGTGTTCTATCTGGCAGGCCCTACTCCCTAGCGGGAGAGCCCGTCCGAAGGACGGGCGTTCCGCTAGTGCTTATAAATCATGTAATATGCAATGTGTTTGTTGGAGTTTTATCCTGTAACTATTATATTAACACTTTCCACGCGGCAGGCGGCTGCAGACGACATTCCAAAATTTCACAAAATGTTTCAAAAATGTTAAAATTATTTAATTTCATTACCACATTTTGAATGGCCATGAGAAATGCATTGAAATAAGTACACACATTCCTTGTATTGGTTCAGTCATCCTTGAGATAGACCTTGAAAGTTGGGAAAGGTTTTTGAAAAATCTGTTTTGTAATGGTAAAACCAACAGCCGTGTGGAAAGTGTTAACACTAGATCATTTCTAGACTACCCAAACCAAGTGTCCAACGCAAAATGCTTTCGTAACTGCTCAAAAAAAGTTTGGAATATTTTTTCTAGCACAAGATTTTCCTATATAACGGGATATGTTCATTAAGTGTTATATATCCATGTAAAGCTGATGTGTTCATCTTTACAATGATATCCTATTTGAAGCAATCCCTTGTTCCAGTGCTGAGCAACATGCTTGAGAACATGGGGAGGTCGCAATCTGAAAGTGCCAAAATCAACACTATTTTGTGCTTAAAAATCAATAGATCATCGCACTACACTGTAGCGGAAATGTAACACTTCATTAAACTGACGACAAAGATGTTCTTTTGAGCACGAAATAGTGTTGATTTCGGCACATTCAGATTGTGACCTCCCGATATTCTCAAGCAAGAAGCTGAGCACTGTAGCAAGGGATTGCTTCAAATTTGGTATCATTGTAAAGATGAACACATCAGCTTTACATGGATTTATAACACTTTGAACATATCCGGCGATATTTGAAAATCTTGTGCTAGAAAAAATATTCCAAACTTTTTTTGAGCAGTTTAGAGTGACTAGCATTTATTGCTGGGTCAAAACCTTTCTCAGGACAGTCAATATTATAGTTTGACCACATAGTTATTTCTTAGGCTGGTCTGGAAGGGTATGAATACATCTAGGTAGTTATTATGTTTTGATACAAATTAATGATGATCTTTAAACTGTATCAACTATATAACATGTGTACGAAATTGTGTAAAATGTAGATGCGTGGAGAAAGAAGAGAAATCCCATCCATTGATATTCTGCTACCAGTAAAGAGAAAGTCATACAAAGTTTATGCAGGGCCAGAAAAAATGCAAATTTCCTGGGAACCCAACTTTAAAAAAATCCCTTCATGGAGAAAATTTCCCTTCAAATTCTTTTATGTATTTCTCTATTTGTTAACCTAAAATTTCCCTCAAAAGCCTATATGTCCCTCCAAAATTTCCAGGAATTCCCCATTTGTTCTAGCCTTGTTTATGCTAATACCAAGAATCATGTCTTTTCTATATTTCAGATTGATACCGGTCTAATCGACTACGACAAGATGCATGAATCAGCCGTATTATTCCGCCCTCGAATGATTATCGCTGGCTACAGCGCCTATCCTCGCCTATTGGACTATGATAGGTTCAGAAAGGTTAGTTACAGGGGTCGCATTCTGACGCGTTTGCGCGTACAGGGGTCGCATTCTGACGTGTTTGCGCGTTCTAGACCTCTCACTTTCTTGTAGTGACGCGTCAGGTTTCAAATTTGAAAGACTTGTGGGTCCCGATCAAAAATGAAGGGACCCCTTAAATTTGACGATGTATGGAAATGGAAACCTTAAGAAATTCTGTAAATTACATATCCATCCTTTGCTCACGATATAAATTCATTAAAACTGTCCGTAAAAAAGTAAAATTTTCAAATACCCAAACTTCAGGACCCTGGGGGGGGGGGGGGGAGGACCCTTAAATTTGTTTTTTGAAGTCCTACGGGGTCCTGAAAAATGTCATGGGACCTCACATTTTTGATCCAGTGCTATCCCTGGTTAGTGAGTTTGTATCAAAGAAGTCATCATCATCTCGCTATACTGTGCATACACCTCTTGATGAGTATACTTGCACAATGTATCCCTGGAACCTAGGAATACAAACATGAGCGTACAGACACAGACCGGGATGATCCCATACTCTTTACGAAGGAGTCTGTGACCTGTTAACGTGCTCGGTGATAGATCTTCCGATAAACGGGACTAACATTTCTATGTGACTTCTGCACCACGGTGCGCTATGAGCATGCCTACTTCAATCTGCACGGTTTGAAGGAGGCACGGGACGAGGCTGTGTTGGAATATCGTATTGAGCTCACGCTCAAACGATCCACCAATTATGGTACACAGCAGTATACGAGCACTCTAAACGACAACACCACCTCGCCGAAATTAGTTGAACAGTAATAGTTATTTCCATGTATGGCGTGACTTTTTAACAGAGGTCCTTTAAATATTTTTTGAGGTAAAAAGTAGTAGTTCCTAGAGAAGTGTCGTTAAATGAATTTGATGCAATTTCTGCATTTTTTACCAAAAACTGATTTTGTAAGGTTGTCCTGAACAAAATTTAGCCAAAAAAGGGATTTTTTAGTCAACATTTAAAAAAACAGCATTTTTAGTGAAATTTAATTCCAAAATGGATTCTCTGACTCATTTCCTTCCCAAAAATGTGTACTTTTATATACATCGCATTTATAGTTCAAAAGTTACAGCGCTTAATAAATTTCATATTTTTAGGGTTAACACCTCCTTATATCCAGAATCTAATGGCTGTATTCCCTTGCATCAGGTTTGCGACGAGGTTAATGCGTACTTGTTGGCGGACATGGCTCACATCAGTGGGTTAGTGGCAGCTAAAGTGGTTCCGTCACCGTTTGACTACGCCGATGTTGTTACCACCACCACACACAAGACGTTACGAGGACCAAGGTAAGATGAGCCAGGTTAGGGGATGTTACCAGTAGTGGAGGGGTGGGACTCGGTGAAGTAGTTTGAATAAGATGACCACAGTGGGACTTTTGCGCTGGACCCATTGGGGTATTGGGTGAAGGGTAAAGTAGTTATAACTGTATGATTATGCTGATGTTACAACCACCACCCACGGCACACAATGTGGACTAAGGTGAGCCTGGGTGAGGGAGAGGTGGGGTTATAGTAGTTCCATATCCAATTGACTATGCTGATGTTGTAAAGGCCAACACATGCTTAACACTACAAAGGACCAAGGTAGAATTGGGGCTGGTATACAGAGGGATGTATGGTTGGGAGGTGGGCTTTAGTACCACATACACAATACTACAAGGACAAAGGTAGACTTGGGGCTGGGATACAGAGGGATGTATGGTTGAGAGGTGGGCTGTAGTAGTTCCATCTACCGTCAGTGTTGGATGCTGACGCTGTAAGGACCACCACATACACAATACTACAAGGACAAAGGTAGACTTGGGGCTGGGATTGTTGAGAGTGTTGGTGGAAGGCGGTAGAGAAGTTGCCATTTCACTAAGGCCTAAAAAAAAAAATGTTTGATTGGCGTAACCCGACCGACCCTAAATACATCGCCGACCCTGAATAATTTTTTATTATTTTGAGGGGGAAAAACAAACAACAACAACAACAAAAAAACCACACTGAAATCTGAAGTTTGTTATTGTTTAAAACTTCAGAAACTTGTACTCATAGAGTCTGTTGGTTTCTATAAATAAAAAGAAAAATGTTTAAAGAAAAGGGAATTTTTGCCGTCTCTTCATTTGTGTGTACTGCTGTCTTTTAAGTGTTCAAAAGTAGATGATTTAAAAAAATTTAAAAAATTAAAAAATTAAAAATTTGTTTTGGTCATATTACGCCAATCAAACTTCTTTTTTTTTTTTAGGCCTAAGCTGATGTTGTCACAACCATGGCACATAACACATCAGGGCTAGGCTCAGTGAAGGTGTGTGTATAGGGACGAGCGGAGGGGGAGGGGGTAAAGTCGTTTTATTGCCATCTGACTCTGCTGATTTTTTCACAATTCTGACACAAAACAATTCTTTTTATTATGTAAGGGTATGCTTTACTATTCTATCTTGGTCTTCAAAAAGTTGAAACGTCAGAACTAATTCTTGTAGAAAAAATAGGGGGGGGGGTTAAGTACTGAATGCTGTCTGGTTAGTTGGTCATGTATATAGCAATCATTGTGGCTCCTTAGGCCAAAAAAAAAAAGTTTGTCTCAAATGACACGAGAGACTGAAAACCTAATGCGGTCTGCGGATTTTTGAATTTTTTTCTTTCAATTTAGACCTGATCGTTATTTGTTTGGTCAAAAAGTTGGATTTTGCAAGATTTTTGTGAGAAAATTGAAGAAGAAAAAAATTGAAAAAAAAAATTGAAAAAGAATTTGAAGAAAAAAAAAACCACTAAAAAAAAACCACAAAAAAAAAAGCTAACGTGGGCGGTTTCGGGAATGCGCGCCGGTCATCTGAGACAAACCTTTTTTTTTTGGCTTTCCCTGATATAATTAACCCTTTGAACACTGACACCCCTGAGTAAACGGTAGCCCAACCCTGACACCCCTGCCGAAATACCCCTAAATAGGGCATAATGTCACTGTCTGTTACGTTGCCGTAACAGTTACTAGGACTTTTTTAGTTGCAATATTCATGCTTACCGTGTCTTGTTCGTCCTTATTACTATTGTCAGAATCATACATATCCTCCGTATCAGAGTCCATGACCCTTGCTAAAACATCTGCTACCGACGGCGCCATTGAAAAATCCCGAAATTCCGACCAAATTGATGAAATAACTCCCCAGTTTTCAGCATAGATGTAGTCTTCAACGCATTGCCAGACCAACTATGTGCAGCCCGTAGCCCACAAGTACACTCCGGGTCAAAGGGCATGTTTATATTCGATGGGGATATCCCTCAATTGATTGTAAACAGTGTGCACGATACGCATATTAGGCTTTATACCGGCCGCCAGTGTTCAAAGGGTTAAGCACCTGGGGGGATTCTGGGCAATTGTGTATGTGGGAAATAAAACCTAGTCGAGGATTCGAACCCACAACCTATGTACTCCCATCAAGTAAGCTCTAGAATGAAAGCACTTTTACAGGCGTGTGTGCAACATGCAAGTGATATTGTTGAGACTAACTTGCAACGTTAACCCTAAAAATATGAAATTTATCAAGCGCTGTAACTTTTGAACTATTGTTGTGATGTATATAAAAGTACACATTTTTGGAAAGGAAATGAGTCAGAGATTCCATTTTTGGTATCAAATTGCACTAACAATTTTGACCAAAACAAAATCACTTTTTTGGTTAAAAGATACGGAAATTGTACCCAAATTATCTAAAGACACTTTGCTGGGATTTAAATTTTTGACCAAAAAGTACCAATATTTGATTTGTCTACCTCAAAATGCAATTTATGTGCCAGATAGGACTCTCCTTTTGTGAAAAATACAAGCTCTACAAATATTGCTTATTTGGCAGTGAACACATTAAGGAGATCTGAATTGAATGATGCACGAAGAACGAGGCCATGTTAATCTGAGATCCTGGTATAGTAGGTGGGCCACAGTGGCGGCACTGCAATTCCCCCCACCTCCCCCAAAACTTTTTTTTTTGCCCCCCTCCATCCCCCCCCCCCCCCACTTTTCCCCCAAAATTTAAAATTAGAAAAAATAGACTATTTAGCATAAAAATATATTTTTTTCCGTGCTGTGCGCCAGTTTCTT
The DNA here is from genome assembly GCA_035610835.1 of Ophiura sarsii. Classification (NCBI taxonomy): domain Eukaryota; kingdom Metazoa; phylum Echinodermata; class Ophiuroidea; order Amphilepidida; family Ophiuridae; genus Ophiura; species Ophiura sarsii. Next base: position 66,664,159 of record CM069456.1, read on the forward strand.
ACTAAATTAGGTTTTACACCAAATGTTGACAATTTTAGCACAAAACAGCTAAATTTTGCACCAAATTAGTTAATATTAGACTAAATTTTACAATTTAAGCGTGTTTTTTTTCAGTCTCCCCTAAAATTCTTTCCCCCCTTTTGTCCCCCCCCCCCCAATAAAATTATGAGGCTGGTGCCGCCACTGATGGGCCACAGTGTGAAACCAGGCTTTAGCAATAAATGCATGGCTTTTACTCTAATTTGCAGACCATGTGTTGGGCCAATTGAGAAGAGATTTGTATGTGCTTCAACTTTAGTCTCAGATCTTAATCAGTTACAAATTGACAAGAAATATCTGGTTTTTTTATTTCTTTGCGCGCAAAAGTAATCGAAGCTTACGAGCATGGGCACACATCAAGCATATGATTCACTGTACACCATGTTGCGATATACAAGCTCTCTGTATTAATTCCCTGCTGTAAAAAGCAGGTTCGCCAGTTTAGAAATATAGTATCTGTTGGTTCTATAGTTTGATCATTTTTAAATTGGCGAATGAATACAGAAGGACACGGGCGCACATGAAGGCAACTATCACACTGTGCATCATATGCGTGACGTGTGCGTGCGACCAATACCGCCTGAATGTGGTAATAATCGCAGGTGTACGCTTGGATTACTTTTGCGCGCGAAGAGATAAATCAAATATTTCTCGCCAATTTGGAACTGATTAAACTATAGTAAGGCCAAACAAAATAAAAGGTTCGTCTCAAAGCTTGCGCGCGCATTGGTTTTGAAATGCCAAAATACCGCGTCTGAAATGCAGAAAATTGTCAAATCAATTTTTTTTTTCCCTACAAATTTTTATTTCGAGTTTTTATTAAAAATATCGGCAGATTTTCCTTTTCTCAAACTTTTACATGACTCAGGTCTTCAAAAAACGCTGCACAATTGTTCTTATACACAACTACATCACAATATTCATTTCAAATAGAAAAAACAAATATCAGAAAGTGTCAAAGGTTGCAAATAGTAAGAGTAAAAATTGCCACACAAATAAAAAAAATGTTACAAAAAAAAAAATGGAAGACAAAAAACAGCGCGCGTCGCCCGATTTTGAAGCCTTCGCAAGCTTTGAGACAAACTTTTTGTTGTTGTTTGGCCTAATAGAATTGCACTGTGCTCATATATGCAAAGATTGAACTGTATGTGCAATTATATTTCTGAGCAACCTATAGCCTGTCTTAAGGGACGCACCATTTGATTTTCAGGGGGGGGTAGGAAGTTGGGTTCGGGGGAGAATTATTTTTTTTGCCGCAAGGGGTGAATTTTTTAATATTTTTTAATGTATCCATTCATATTGAGTTGGGTGGGGGTAGAATTTTTTTTTTTTTTTTACTCATCAGGGGGTGAATTTTTTGTTGTTGTTGGCCTGCATAGAGGGGGAATTTGTTTCCCCGAAAACTTCCTACCCCCCCCCCCCACCCCTGAAAATCTAATGGTGCGTCCCTAACATCAGCCATTTTACTCTGGTAATGCTTCATGCAATGATGGATTGTGGGATTTGACCTTACATCTCTGACCTCTGACCTCTGACCTCTCATTTCAGGTCAGGCCTTGTATTCTACCGTGTAGGCAAGAAGGGCGTCAACAAGAAGACCGGCAAAGACATCATGTATGACTACCAGCAGAGGATTGACAGTGCTGTGTTTCCGGCTCTACAAGGGGGGCCGCATGAACATGCTATTGGTGGTGTAGCGGTGGCGCTTAGACAAGTGAGTTGTGATGTGCATGTGATAACCATGCAGTATCCATGTGACGAAATACCCATGCAATGACCCTGTGATATGAATGTGATGTAAATGTGATTTTTAGGTCGTCCGTAGGAGAGAGACCTTACGGCTGCATCCTTCGTCTGTCATATGTCCAGTGTCATCAAGTATAGTTTTTTCCCACGTACCGTATCAGATTAGACAAGTGAGTTGTGATGTGCATGTGATAACCTCCAATGACCTCCACCCAAATGTTATAAATGCAGTCAGTACCCAGGGATTCAAAACAGCTGTTTCAAGTGCAGTTTAGGGTTTTATTCTCCATCTTTTGTGTCAGTTTTTGTTCTTGATTATGTGTTAACTTAACTTGTGCATTACATTGTTTCTCAATTAGATATTGCTTAAGGCAACATTATTGAGTATATAATAGATGTAGATGTAGAGAACAATTGGGTACACACTTTTGGAACACACTTTTTGTCTTGTCCATTTTGTTTCCATACAATGTGACCAATTGCAACCAAACTTCGGTCATAGATGCAACATGAAAACCTTCATATGTTAATGAAGTCAAATGTCACATATCAAGGTAAAGGGTCATCTGAGGTCAAGATGTAAAAGTGGTTGCATATGTAAAATTGATGACAACCATTTACTATCCATCAATTTACCATGTTGTCTTCGCATTATCAATGTCTAACCTAGTGGCGGATCAAGAATCGTCAGAACGGGGACTGCAAGTAGAGTTACAAATAATTAGACACAGGTTTTAACTCTACTTGCAGCCCCCACTTAGACGATCCTGGATCCGCCAGTGGTCTAACCTCTTTATTTCTAGTTGCCTGATGCCTGTGGTTTGAGAGCCACCTTGTTTTAAATCTACCCATATAAACGAACGACCTATTTGGAACCGCTGTCCCTATTTCTTTTGATTTTTATAAAATTTGCAAAAATGTAGTGATTTTTTTTTTAATTAAAAAAATTGTTGAAAATTCACCAACATTTTATGAACTTAAAAAACCAACAACAAAAAAACGTGCCCGGCCAATAATAATAAGCTTTCATCGCCTCACTAAGCTTATTTATCTTTTGGATATATAATAAATGCTATTTCTTTTTTTATTTATTTCTTTGTTATGTCTATGTACAGGCCATGCATCCGGATTTCAGGACATATCAAGAACAAGTATTAAAGAATGCCAAATCATTTGCCAAAGCTCTCATGGACAGAGGATACACACTAGTTTCAGGTAGGTTGATATGGGGTAAAATAGGCATGAAAATGGCGGCCATTTTGAAATTCTGACAGCCACCTAATGGCTGATTGAAAAATGGGAACAAGTTGATTTTAGTTCCTGGATTTTAATATCGCTTGACTGATTAATGATTATAGCGAACGCATAGTGCAACGCAAGGCACGATTTGAACTTGTATGTGTTAACACATGCAACACAGTTTTTGGCGCAAATGCTTGCGTTGCATTTTTAGTGAGGTGTGGAATGTTACGATAACCATTTTGCTTCAGATTTCAGATTAGAAGGGCAGTGGAGCTTCTACTTCTTAGTATTCTTTGGGTTGAACATAATATGCCAACTCCAATTGTTTTATTTTGTTTGTTTGTTTATTTGTTTGTTTGTTTGTTCTTCTCCAGATGGGACAGACAACCATCTGGTTCTGTTGAATCTTCGTCCCAATAATATGGACGGAGCCCGAGCCGAGCGGGTCCTGGAACTCTCGTCTATCACAGTGAACAAGAACACCTGCCCAGGGGACAAGAGCGCCCTCAACCCAGGTGGACTCAGATTAGGTATGAATAAATTTAAGGGTTTGTTTTTATGAAATTCAATACTCATTAGCAGTTTGTGACATTTCATCCTGGTAGGGCACTTTTTCAAACAGGAGTGAAGTAGAGACTAAACCTTGCAAAATATCGGAGTAAGATATGCATCATAAAGCTTCTTTTGATTTAATTTTCTCAAGCATCACGCAACAACCGCTCTAAGTAAGCTGTGAATCAGGAAATTGTTTGTACTTTTTTTCGGAATGACAGAATTCTTCTTTGAAAAAATGTGGGCAAATGAGGACACTATTACAGTAAATATTGAAATGTTATGATTTATATGTCTATTTCGACAGATTTTTCTGGATTGTGCCCACACTTACCCTATAGTTTGATCAGTTCCAAATTGGCGAGGCCTCCTTACAGCAGCGAATGAACAGGCGCAGGCGGGCATTAAGGCAACAAGCGCACTGTGCATCATATGCGTGACGCGTGTGTGCTGCCAAAACCGCGTGCGTTTGGCCATAATCGTGCGTGTATGCTTGGATTACTTTTGAGAACTGAGATATAAAAACTGAATATTTCTCGCCAATTTGGAACTGATTTAATTATAGAATTGAGATCTTGTAACTTTTATTAGGAAGATTTTGCACAGATTACAGAATGTGGCATACTTGTGATGTAGATATGATATACATTTTGGTTTACATGTAACATGAATGAAACATGCATGTGATGTACATGTGACACACATGAGAAATATATTTGATATACTTGTGAAATGCATGAAATATACCTGTGATATATATTTGACATATTTGAGAATGTGATGCACATGCAACTGTGATGTACATTATGTGATTACTGTCATAACTCTGTGCTATCTGGATGAATGGGTCTGGAGTGAGCTGTGAATAATGAAAGTCTTTGCTATCTTTACACACACACACTAACAGTGCGTAATCACACACAAATCAATGATTTCCTATACCTAGTGCAACTTTGCTGTTGTTATGCGCGGTCATTGAAACCGCCATAACTTAAAAAGTATCCATTCGATTTTGTTGAATGAGGTATCAAACTGCGGAAAACAACTTTGCTCATTTAATGTATATCTCAGATTTTTGGTACCGATTATCTATTTTGAATTAGCCAACCTCAAAGCACCTGGTCAGGGACTTTAGTTGCTAGGTGGACATGATGTTCATGTAACATACATATAATGTTCAAGTAACATACATATGATGTACATGTGTCACGCATGTCATATACATATGATGGTCATGTGACATGCATGTATCATACATTTGATGTTCATTGTTCCCCTTCCCTGTCCCACAGGTACCCCGGCTCTGACATCTCGTCATTTTACCGAGGAGGATTTTGTCCAGGTTGCGGAGTATATGCATCAAGCCATACAGATTGCATCAGAGGCAAAAGCGCAAACAGGTAAGAGCTGGGCAAGGGGTAGTCTTTGACAAAGGCACCTTGCAAAATTGCCTGTAGAACACTGCAGGCCTACCCGTCAAGCGCAAATAGCTATTCTACTGTGTAAGCATTATGATCGAAACAATGATGTCATCGTAGCACACGATTGCTCCACCCAATTGACAACAACATTTTAATATAGCACTTGATATCGATGACGTCACCCAATAAATCATGACATATCAACCAATCAGAAAGTGTGATTTTTCCGACAAAACATAACACAAAGATATTTTGAGGAAAGGCATTGTATTCAACTATCTTTATAGAGGGTGCTCTCACACACACCAGCACAACAAACAACGCCTTGATGAAAGGCTAGGCATAGGGTAACTTTCCTTGACAATTTTGAAAAATTGTTAACATTTTTTTCACATTTGTGCAACAATTTCTCAACGTGTTCAAAACAAGACATTTCTTAATTTTCATATAATGTGAAAAATAATCAACAATTCCCAAACAAAATTGAAATAAAAAATATCTCTCCTGCTGCATGAGAGTCCTAATAATCTCTAACCTATAAAGCTCTGTTCACACTAGGCGATATTTCCTGTGCGATGCGGTGTCATAGCCTTATTTGAATGGCAATTCATCGCAGGTCACGCATGCGATTGCAGTCAGCGCCGTGTGGCAAAATAGGAGAACGTTATTGTTAACGCAATGCGTCACAGACTGTCGCAATGGCCGTTAAAAACATTTTATCTCCATTGCGGTAACGCACCGCAGGGCAAAGTAATAAATGTCTGGTAGTGTGAACGGAGCTTTTAGTCATCTGATTTCGCAACACCACGATGAGCCAGAGATTATATAGTGTGAATCAGTTTGTAAGCAAAGTTGTAGACTGTCATAATTGCGCAATGAGACTGATACGATACAGTGGCGTCTACCAGCATATAGCTCCTATGGCAACTTGTGCTTAACAATCTCCATGCGGCTAGTAGTTTTTCCATATATACAAAAACATATTTGTCAGAAACCTTTCCCAACTTTCAAAGTCTTATCTCATGAATTACTGAACCAATACTAGGCATGTTTGTACTTATCTTAATGCATTTTTCATGTTGATTCCAAATATGGTGATGAGATTCAATAATTTTGACATTATTAAAATATTTTGTGAAATTTTGGAACTGTCATCTGCAGACGACTCATGAATGGAAAGTGTTAAGTGCTGAAAAGTGTTTGGGTTAATTCTCAATTTGTTTTTGTTGTCATATTTACAGGTAAATTAGCAGAATTCCGTAAACACGTTTTGACAGACGAAACCACCACCAAGAAAATTGCCACTCTACGCGCCCAGGTAGAAGACTTTGCCCGTAAATTTCCGATGCCTGGACACGAGGGGCATTAAGAAGGTGCTTGCCAACATGACTTTGACCGATTCTGAAAGGTGTTTATTTGGACATGATGGATGTTATTGTGTGATGATTATATAGTGTGATCAGTTAAAAACTGCATACTACCACAAAATGGGCATGAAATAGTCAGTGTGTATAAGGACCAATATGGCTCAATAAAGACTTAACCCTTTGAACCCGGAGTTATTATAAGGGTTCGGTACACCCACCCCGACTTCTCCGGGGGTAAAATGCTAAATATAGTACACCTATATCATCGGTAATATATGTTACCGATGATAGAGGGCAGTATACTAGATTACTACTCGTATAACGTAACCTATTTATAACATTAAAAAGGCCGTTTTTATTGCCAAAATTGCCAATCATGACCGTAAAACAATGCATCCCTGTCTACCTGAGAATCATCTGCGCCATATTGGGTTGCATATTCATCCAATTTCGCACTATTTTTGACTGTTTTCTTCAGCTAAATGACATCAAAACACAACAAAAATCTTGCCAAACAATGTATTTCACATCGGGTGAACATCACATGACTTTCAAGTCACATGACCACTCAGTCATATGATCAATGTGTCGCCTGTTCGCTCAGGTCGATTTTTCAACCTATCGGGTTATACGACGTTCTCCGATAGGTCGATCTATCGGGTTCAAAGGGTTAAGTATTCGCTAAAATACAATGTGCTCATACACTGTACTCATGGCTAAGGTGACAGGGAAAAAACCTGTTGTACGAGAAAACGAACCTCTCGTGTCCGGTCGGTCGGTCGGTTAGGTTTTTTTTCTCTTATTTTCCCTTGAAAATGACTGTAAAAAATCAAAACAATCTATGCTGGTTTTTGATGAGCAAAAATGTTATTTGTCAGTATTCATTATTCACATGAAATTTTGTTCACCAATTTGGGTCGGTCGGGCCTGTACAACATGTGGTTTTTTCCTCGTCGTCTAAGCAGTTATAGACGTTATTCATAATTGGCGATTTCAGGCTAAAGAGGGAGACATACTCAATGTGACGTCACTAATCATAACGAAAGTGAGGCCAACGATGGTAAACTACGTAACGTGACACCAATGTTTACGTAATTTACCATCGTAGGCCTCGCTTTCATATGATTAGTGACTTCACATGAGTATGTCTCCCTCCTTAGACTTGAAATCGCCAATTATGAATAACGTCTATAACGTCTATTACATCATATAATTATGCTACTCTTAAATGAATTGATACTACAATCTCAGATATTTGGATTATTGTATGTGTGTGTCTATATTATAAGATCATGACCAGCCTGAGTGGGCAACCAACATCATGGGCCGTATTCTCGTATTAAACATAGTTTTAGCTTAAACCTGTGTCTAACTGAACTTGTGTCTAAATTAAATGTGAGTTTATCTTTTAAACAGCACGTTTAACAAAATGCAATTTTAAACTCCGCAAATCTTGTCCCCGTCGAGTGGTCGTGCGTTCACTGTATACTGGTATTCAATTTATTGTAGCCCAAATGGGTTACAATAGCTTTCGACCGATTTTCCTGAAGTGCACACAAATTTTTAAGACTACACGATCTGCATGTCAGCTTGCACCTGGCACGGTTGAGTAATCATTCCAAGCGTACAATTGGTGCACGAGTTTAGTTAAGCTACCCCCATACCCATGTTTAAAGTTAGACACTTTTCAGTGAGTTAGATGCGAAATTTGCATTTAGTTAAGCGATGTGTTTCAAGTCGAAATTAAACATGTGTTTAGCTTAAAACCGTGTTTAAATACGTACAAGAATACGGGCCCATAAGTTTGGTAGTAATTCAGGACGGAGAAGATCGTAACATTTCCAATTTATAGTATTTTGCTTTTGATGGGAGTCTTTGAACAATTTCGGGGTTGAATATATGCAAATTAGTTTGTATTATAATATTTTGCTTTTGATGCGAGTCTTTGAACAATTTTGGGGTTGAATATATATGCAAATTAGTTTGTATTATAATATTTTGCTTGTGATGCGAGTCTTTGAACAATTTTGGGTTGAATTTATATACAAATTAGTTTGTATTATAATATATTACTATATTAATGGGAGTCTTTGAACAACTTTGGGTTGAAATTACAAATTATTGTTTGGGCACGTTTTGTATCACTTGAATGCTCTAAGGCACAGATGCCCTTGGCCTTGAAGGGACTGGTGCAGGTGACAAGTCACATGTTTTAAAACAATCCTGAACACAGATTTATGGTTCAGCTTATTTCATTGAAATTGTGTTCATACGTCATTACTTGCCCTGTATGTAGGTATACCCAAACACTTACATGCATTGACCTAGTGCTCTTATGATGAAATGAGTGGTGACCTACTGCAGGTCTGTGGTTCAAATCACTGATTGCCTGTTTCAATGACAATAGGGAGTGATAGAAAGGGAGTGAACAGCCAAGAGTTACAGCACACCAGTCTGGGTAAAGTGACAGTACACCAGTATGGGACACGATGAGTTAGTGTTTCTAGAACTTAGTATTTCCATGGAATCACAAAATTAGAATGGGAAAACTAGGCTCTGTAGCCAGTGCTGACATTTTCAAATTGTTCTTGATAGGCTCTGTAGCCAGTGTTGACATTTTCAAATTGTTCTTGATAGGCTCTGTAGCCAGTGCTGACATTTTCAAATTGTTCTTGATAGGCTCTGTAGCCAGTGCTGACATTTTCAAATTGTTCTTGATAGGCTCTGTAGCCAGTGCTGACATTTTCAAATTGTTCTTGATAGGCTCTGTAGCCAGTGCTGACATTTTCAAATTGTTCTTGATAGGCTCTGTAGCCAGTGCTGACATTTTCGAATTGTTCTTGACGTGCAAAATTGCACCCTACTTTTGAAGTCAGGTGTAATTTTAGGTAAATCGCGAGAGTAATTTGATTTAAGGCTGCAAAAACTTGTGCACCAGCCTTTGAAAGTTGTATCGCAGTTGATCATTTTTGCAAATTGCGATGCGATACAGGAAATTTCCAGGTCTGTCTGTAGCAGAGTTACTATGTATCTTGTATGTAGAAACCAGGTATGACAACATCCTCAAATAGGTCTCCATTATGGAATGAGGGATAAGGCAGCTATATCATTTACAAAGTAAATAAACTGTTAAAACAGTTGCTGCTCTATATTGTATCGCGTATGTGACAACCGTTTTGAGGATATTGCCATGAGGGTTCCATTTCCTAATAGTTAAAGATTAATTTTGAGACTGAAGAACAGCTGGTCGTTAAAATTCTTTCTGAGCCAAGTGTAGAACAATATTTAAGAACACTTCTAAATGTTAAGCTCTATGAATGAAACAAGTTTTCTGTCGTCCAATTCCATGACAATAAACTTGAGAATTCTTAGCATTCTTCTTATCAAGATGTATAAACTTTATACAGAATCATTCTTTTTAATTAATAAGATGAATCTTAACCATTTCAACCAGGTCTTAATTTGGACCTGGTTTAACTTGGCTTGTGTACATGTTCCCCTGTTTTTAATTTCTGCCATAATTTCTTTGGTAAGCAATACCATAAAGTTTATTTCAATATGTAAATTATAAAATTCCTTTTTTTAATACATCAAAATGGATCTTCTAATATAAGCAATCTGTAAATATTTATAAGCCAGCATGACAGTCAACATGTAGACCATAATACCTATAAAAGGTTTCTAATTCAAGTGGAGCGAGCAAAAGTTTTTTAAAACTAAAATGACGAGTTACCCGTAATCTTAAGGGTGGCCGTACCCCCACATGCAAATTGTGGGGGCGTGATTCTCTTAAGGGGGATGTGCACCTTCGTATAGCCTCCGTAAAACTGCCGTATCTTCTTCATTATTCATTTAATCTAGATAAAAGTATTCATTTTTTTGCAGGAAAGGGTTCAATGAATCAAACTATGATCTTGAAATTGACCATTTTGGAGAAAATTATAAAAAACACGTTTTTTGACCCATTTTAGATTTGGAAAAGATAACTCAAAATATATTTTGTCAAATTTTGTCATACTAGTTTTATTATATTCCTCATACAATTCCCTAGGAATCGGGGGTTTTTGTTGTTGAAAATAATTATTATTTTTTGAATTAGAGACTAAAAAGTGCTAAAAAAACCCATTTTTTGGCACTTTTTGGTCTCTAATTCAAAATATAATAAATATTTTCCAAAAAAACACACGATTAAATGAATAATGAAGAAGTTATTACGGAGTTTTACGGAGGCTGTACCTGAAGGTGCACAGCCCCCTTAAAAAGAATGTTTGTTTGTTTGTTTGGGTTTTCGACGTTTTTCCTCTCAAATCTGATCTTTTCAAATGACTTGTGCTGTGTTTGTTTTTCATGTCTTCATATACTGTAAACGTGGACATTTTCGCGCTACATTAATTTTCGCGCTACGTTAATTTTCGTGCTCCAAGCAGCTACTGCGAAAATAAAAACATGTAGGCCTAAACATATTTATTTTATGTATAAGTCTATAATTATAATGAACTTTCAAATTGCGAATTTAAAAACTAGCGAAATGTGTAAAAGTCGGCAAGCGCGAAAATGTAATCACGCGAAAATTACCACTTTTACATATTCTTATTTTTTCTGTTATTTTCTTGTAATGTATAATGCACTCTCTCTATGACCTACACCAAAACTGACAAGTTCCTATAACCAAGTACTATGGCAGTTGATCAAAAAAACTTTCAAACACAAATCTTTTCCCATTAATCAAACTAGTACATAATTCTGTTTGTTTATGCATTAAATGTCAATGAATGAATGTTGTAGTAGACACAGGTGTTTTTTTATGTTAGATATCGTACTAGACATTGCTATGGTAACATGTCACTCATACAGTTTTTAACATAATCAAATTATGGTGTGTAGTCCCAATGCCATTTAGGTGGCGAAAAAAACAATCCTGCTCTACGGGTGAACTGAATAGACCTCTGAGGTAGGTTCGGTTAGTCAGGCAGTTTTTTGTGTTTGTTTTTTGTCCCAAATTCTTTTAGTCCGGCAGTTTTTTTGTGTTTGTTTTTTGTCCCAAAATTGTTGTCTCGCCTGATGTAATCAGAAAGAGACTATGTTATCACTCTTTCTGTCCGGCGTCCGCCGTCCGCCGTATGCCGTATGCCGTGTGCTAAGAAATACCTTTGTGACGCGATATCTGGAGATCCGTAAGGCCTATCGTGATGGGACTTGGTGGAGGGAAGGGGGGTGGTGCGTTCTGTTGCTGATTGATTTTTCAAGGTCATCGGGGGTCATACAAGGTCATCGGGGTCAAATTTGCTTAAAACTTTTGAGACGCGTTGTGACGCGATATCTAGAGATCCGTAAGGCCTATCTTGATGGGACTTGATGTCAGGGAAGGGGGTGGGGTGTTCTTTTGCTGATTAGATTTTCAAGGTCATTGGAGGTCATTCAAGGTCATCGGGGTCAAATATGGGGTCAAATAAGATCCGTAAGGCCGATCTTGATGGGATTTGGTGGAGGGAAGGGGGTGGTGTGTTCTTTTTGCTGATTCAATTGTCAAGGTCATCGGAGGTCATTCAAGGTCATCGGGGGTCAAATATGGGGTCAAATAGATCAGTAAGGCCTATTTTGATGGGATTTGGTGGAGGGAAGGGGGGTGGTGTGTTCTTTTTGCTGATTAAATTTTCAAGGTCACCAGAGGTCATCGGGGTCAAATATGGGGTCAAATAGATCAGTCAGGCCTATATTGATGAGATTTGGTGGAGGGAAGGGGAGTGGTGTGTTCTTTTTGCTGAATAAATTTTCAAGGTCATCAGAGGTCATTCAAGGTCATCGGGGGTCAAATAAGATCCATAAGGCCTATCTTGATTGGATTTGGTGGAGGGAAGGGGGATGGTGTGTTCTTTTTGTTCTTAATTTGTCGGGGTCATCAGGGGTCAAATATGGGGTCAAATAGATCAGTAAGGCCTATCTTGATGGGATTTGGTGGACGGAAGAGGGATGGTGTGTTCTTTTTGTTGATTAATTTTTTGGGGTCATTGGGGGTCAAATATGGGGTCAAATAGATCAGTAAGGCCTATCTTGATGGGATTTGGTGGAGGGAAGGGGGGTGGTGTGTTCTTTTTGTTGATTAATTTTTCGGGGTCATTGGGGGTCAAATATGGGGTCAAATAGATCAGTAAGGCCTATCTTGATGGGATTTGGTGGAGGGAAGGGGGGTGGTGTGTTCTTTTTGTTGATTAATTTTTCGGGGTCATCGGGGGTCAAATATGGGGTCAAATAGATCAGTAAGGCCTATCTTGATGGGATTTGGTGGACGGAAGAGGGATGGTGTGTTCTTTTTGTTGATTAATTTTTCGGGGTCATCGGGGGTCAAATATGGGGTCAAATAGATCGGTAAGGCCTATCTTGATGGGATTTGGTGGAGGGAAGGGGGGTGGTGTGTTCTTTTTGTTGATTAATTTTTCGGGGTCATCGGGGTCAAATATGGGGTCAAATAGATCAGTAAGGCCTATCTTGATGGGATTTGGTGGACGGAAGAGGGGTGGGTGTTCTTTTTGTTGATTATTTTTTCGGGGTCATCGGGGGTCAAATAGATCAGTAGGGCCTATCTTGATGGGATTTGGTGGAGGGAAGGGGGGTGGGGTGTTCTTTTTTTTGATTAATTTTTCGGGGTCATCGGGGGTCAAATAGATCAGTAAGGCCTATCTTGATGGGATTTGGTGGACGGAAGAGGGATGGTGTGTTCTTTTTGTTGATTAATTTTTCGGGGTCATCGGGGTCAAATATGGGGTCAAATAGATCAGTAAGGCCTATCTTGATGGGATTTGGTGGAGGGAAGGGGGTGGTGTGTTCTTTTTGTTGATTAATTTTTCGGGGTCATCGGGGGTCAAATAGATCAGTAAGGCCTATCTTGATGGGATTTGGTGGACGGAAGAGGGATGGTGTGTTCTTTTTGTTGATTAATTTTTCGGGGTCATCGGGGGTCAAATAGATCAGTAAGGCCTATCTTGATGGGATTTGGTGGAGGGAAGGGGGGTGGTGTGCTACATTGTATCATATGTTTCATCATCATTTCTTTCAAGTCACTTTTGATGAACAGGCGAGACGCGCCGTTCGAGAACCGCCTTGTTTTCAATAACAATATCGGAAAATTTTCAAAACATTCAATATTCCAAAAATTATTAAAATTTTCAAACAATTTCAAAAAAAAATTGTAAAAATAAATAAATTCAAATTAGAACAAAATGTGTCGGTAGGGCCCACAGGTGGGTTTTTTTGGGTCGTCTTATTGCAACTTTTATATCGACAATTCTTGATGCATTACCAATCATAAAATCTGAAGTATTTGCTCAATATTCACAACGGTGGAATCTTATATTGGCAAGTGGCAAAGAGGTGTTTTTCATAAGTTATTTCAGATAGTTTATTATACTCTAGTTAAAGATTTTGAATAAAATCACATACTAGAGCCTGTTCAGGAATTATTTGGTTTTGGTGTTTATAAAATATCACATTGCGTCTTGCGTGTGTAAATAACTTGAAGGTGAGAGGGCATTTTCGTGGGGTAATAGGCTTACATGTTTTGTTTTGTTAAGTTTTATTTTTGTTAAACAATTTCAGTGACATCAGACTTTTTGTTTAAGAGTCATGCTGGTGTTTTTTTCTTCAATATCACGAACGACAACTCATTAAATAAATAAGAATGAGGATAAAGGGAATTTTTCGTTTATTTTCGTGTCCCATGTCATAATCAATTCAATAATTTCTCGATTCGAGCACCCCCCCCCCTCCTGGCATTCATCCGAATATGGAATGCGCAGTGTAATAACGCACTGCATTCCATAACATCTGGCGCCCTCACCCTACACGGCTGTTGCTGTTACGTACGTACCAGTTGCATGGACGTGTAGAAATTCTTCGAAATGGTCTAGACGCATTATAGTGATTTGTGAAATATTCAAAAATTCAATTCACTCTTTAAACTAGTGGGTTTGATGGCAGAGGGGGGGGGGGGCAGGGGGTACTCAAATCTCAAATTATTTATGATGGGGGTTGACGCTGGAGGTTTGGAATCCTGACTGACCCACTTTTACCTCCAAAAATGTCTGATATGAACCATGTTTGGGTGGTTTTTTTGCAATTTGGGACCCATGAGTAGGGTTTTCTAGCACAAATCATAATTAATTCGGGAATACCTTATACCGCCCCCCCCCCCCCCCCCCCCCCCCCCCGCAATAATAAGATTTGGCATTCTCTTTGACAAACAAAGTAAAAACTAGACATGACCTGTGATCGGAGATCACGAATATTAGTCGGGTGTGTTACATGTTAACCCCTTCGAGTGGTAAATGGAGTAAATAAATACAGTTGAACCCCTAGTGACCTTTTCTTGACCTCTGACCCAAAACTTGTAATTGACTTTTTTGCTTGGCTGATCAATGCGCACAAGAAAAAGGTAGTCCCGTCAAAATCGGAGCATGTTTTAAGATTTTCACCTGTAAAGTTCAATGACCTCTAGTGACCCCGTGTGACATGTCACTTTTAGTGGAGAAGGACCCTATATGAACATGGATGAGAGGAACCTTTTGACTAATTCTGACAATCATAGGTCATTTTCTCTCGGACAAGTAGCATTTTGAGTGAATGGAGTGAAAATTTACATTTTGACCCCTAGTGACCCCAAATATTTTTTGATTTTAAAAACCAAACTATTGTACATGCGTACGGTCAAAAGGAATATGTTGACCAATTCTGACGATCCTAGGTCATTTCACTAAATTGCAAATGCGTTTTTAGTGAAAATCACGTTTTGACCCCTAGTGACCTTTTTTTGACCTCTGACCCAAAACTTGTAATTGACTTTTTTGCTTGGCTGATCAATGCGCACAAGAAAAAAGTAGTCTCGTCAAAATCGGAGCATGTCTTAAGATTTTCACCTGTATAGTTCAATGACCTCTAGTGACCTCGTATGACATGTCACTTTTAGTGGAGAAGGACCCTATATGGACATGGATAAGAGAAATCTTTTGACCAATTCTGACAATTATAGGTCATTATCTCTTGGACAAGTAGTATTTTGAGTGCGAGGAGTGAAAATTTACATTTTGACCCCTAGTGACCTTTTCTTGACCTTTGATCTTAACATTATGATTGACTTTTGTTCTTGTCTCATCAATGCCTACAAAATAAAAGAAACCCGGTCAAAATCGGAGCATGCGTTATATTTTCCCACTGTAAAGTTCAATGACCCCTAGTGACCCTGTTTGACATGTCACTTTTAGTGTGGAAGGACCCTATATGAACATGGATGAGAGGAATCTTTTGACTAATTCTGACAATCATAGGTCATTTCCTCTCGGACAAGTAGCATTTTGAGTGAATGGAGTGAAAATTTACATTTTGACCCCTAGTGACCCCAAATATTTTTTGATTTTAAAAACCGAACTATTGTACATGCGTACGGTCAAAAGGTATATGTTGACCAATTCTGACGATCCTAGGTCATTTCACTAAATTGCAAAAGCGTTTTTAGTGAAAATCACGTTTTGACCCCTAGTGACCTTTTTTTGACCTCTGACCCAAAACTTGTAATTGACTTTTTTGCTTGGCTGATCAATGCGCACAAGAAAAAAGTAGTCTCGTCAAAATCGGAGCATGTCTTAAGATTTTCACCTGTATAGTTCAATGACCTCTAGTGACCTCGTGTGACATGTCACTTTTAGTGGAGAAGGACCCTATATGGACATGGATAAGAGGAATCTTTTGACCAATTCTGACAATTATAGGTCATTATCTCTTGGACAAGTAGTATTTTGAGTGCGAGGAGTGAAAATGTACATTTTGACCCCTAGTGACCTTTTCTTGACCTTTGATCTTAACAATATGATTAACTTTTGTTCTTGTCTCATCAATGCCCACAAAATAAAAGAAACCCGGTCAAAATCGGAGCATGCGTTATATTTTCCCCCTGTAAAGTTCAATGACCCCTAGTGACCTTGTTTGACATGTCACTTTTAGTGTGGAAGGACCCTATATGAACATTGATCCACGGAATCTTTTGATTAATTCTGAGTATCATCAGTCATTTTCCCTCGGACAAGTAGGGTTTTGAGTGAATGGAGTAAAATTTACATTTTGACCCCTAGTGACCCCAAATGATTTTTAATTTTAAAAACCGTTCTTTTGTACATGCGTACGGTCAAAAGGAATATGTGGACCAATTTTGACGATCCTAGGTCATTTCACTAAATTGCAAATGCGTTTTTAGTGAAAATCACGTTTTGACCCCTAATGACCCCTGTTTGACATATGACCCCAAGGTCATGTTTGACTTTTTTTCTTTTCTTGTCAATGCGCACAAAGTGTCGAAGTTTGAGCAAAATCGGAGCATGTTGAATCACGTTTTGACCCCTAGTGACCCCTGTGTGACCTTTGACCCAATATGCTTTACAACCTGAGTAGTGGTGCATAAAAGGGTTCTTATGACCAAATATGGTCAAAATCGGGTCAATGGTTACGGAGCTATAGGTCCCATGACAGGAGAAGAAGAAGAAGAAACAGGACGAATACAGTATATTAGTCGTTTCTCGACTAATATAACAACAAAATAATAACAGTTTCTGGATTTGAGCCCCAAATAAAATTCATTGACTCGGAAAACAAATCCCAACCAAACAATCATAAACAATGATATCATTCATTTGTTTTTGTTTGTATGCCTACTTTATTTTTGTTGCTCCCCTCCCTCCTCCCCCCCCCCCCCCTTCTTTCCCACTAAATCATAACAAATTCTCAATCAGCAAATACGCATCTCAGAAACGCACGGCATCTCAGAAAAAGCAAGGCCCTGCAGGGGAGTGCTATTGTGAGCATATCAACATTTATGCAAGTGCATTGATTTGTCTAATTTTTCAAGAAACAAAACATACGCATTGTATTGACCTAATTCATACACGACACTATACAAATCAAAATTCACAATTCTGTGCATTCTTTTAATCTCTTTAATAACAAATAAAAGCATTTTAACAAGTTTACTAATTAATACCAGCAGTAAAAATTGGCGAACCCAGGCTGTCTGATCAATGAATCAAAACAATGCGTGTGATGCGCAAACCATACCGCGCGCACGCGGAGTGGCACTCCGCGCATTCTAATTTTCTGATTGGTTTGATACTACTAAGAGTGTATGACTATCCAAAGACCAATATTGTACAGAAATGGATATTTAAAAATATGTAAAAAGTCTTTAAAAGACTTGCAGAATAAAATATAGTTTGTGGCTGTTTTGCTATACGATGGTCATATAATGTATAGGCTGTACCATATTTAGAGTCGTGTATACACAACAACACAAATATGGATACAAATATTTCTCGCCAATTTGGAACTGATCAAAATATAGTGATCCACACATAATTTATGCGCCAGCATGTGACTAATCTTTGATTGGGTTGGTACTTTCGCCAGCGCATTACAACGGTACGAGCGATAATTGGGTGCGCTCAGTGGATTACTTTCTAAAGTCGCTGCACAGAGTTATAAATACGTAATTTGGAATCCACTTTAGGCCCCCAAAAAAAGGTCCGTCTCATTTTTTTTTTATTAGAAGAAGAAAAAATAGCTATGCTAAATGTGGAACTTCTCTTTTTATTGTGATTTTGGCCCATCCCCCCCCCCCCCCCCTCCTTTTTGGAGCGCATTATTTCAGAGAACTAAAAAAGACACCCAAAATTGGTCCCATCACGTAGGGTTTTGCGGCAAAAGTTACTTATGGGGTATGAGAGACAGATCTTTTTTTCTTTTCTTGGCCTTATGTCTACATGCTAATAATTTTGTATTAGTTTTAGATGTACATTTACAGTATATAAAAATATATATATTTAAAAATAAAAATACACCATTCACCAACATTTTTCATTTAATAAAGAAATCAATGATTTCATCTACCTGAGTGCATTCCCTTGAAATAGTCAATATTGTGCATAGGGAGTTTTTCTCTTACAAAAAAAATGTTATCATAAAGCTAAAGAAAGAAAACGTGTTCATTTCCTGTAATCCAGTCGCAGGTCTGAAAACCAAAAAGCAAAATGATATGTTTTTTGTGCTTTAGGAAATGATGCCCAATCTCAATGTTTTCATTCATTTATTGAAATATTATTTATTCCAAGTGGATTGAATATTAACACTTTCCAAGCGGCAGTGGCAGTCGTCAGCAGACGACATTCCAAAATTTCACAAAATGATTCAAAAATGCCATCATTATTGAAAGTAATTACCATATTTGGAATCACTAAAAGAAGTGCATTGTAATAAGTACAAACATGCCTAGTATTGGTTCAGTAATTCATGAGATAGGCATTGACAGTTGGGAAAGGTTTCTAAACAAATCTGTTTCGAAATGGTAAAACCAATAGCCGCATGGAAAGTGTTAAGGATTTCATTAAAACTACCAGGGAAAAAACTACCTACTCATCATGAATATATTATTGTGCCTTGATAAATATGTAACTTCTGACATATTCAAAAGAGATACCCATGTTCTACAAGTCCGACCGACCGTCCACTTATTTTTAGAAATTGGTACAAAAAAGGTTGATATGCAAATGAATACCGACCAAACAAAATGTTGTGCTTGTCAAAAAAAAAGCAAAATATTTATAGATAATTTTTTATTGGATTTTTTACTGTCTTTTTCAATGGAAAATAATGAAAAACAACAACAACAAAAACGCCTGACGGACGCGACCCAAGAGGTTTGCCCGGAGAACAGTGTGGTGTTTTTTGTGGCTTTACTCCTTTAACCCCCTGAGAACTACCGGCCGATTGGTTAAAAAGATGGATACATCATTTATTGCACCAATGAGAGACATTGTTAGAATAATTGTATCCCTGATAAAGATGGGAGTGAAACATTTTGCAAGCTGCATTTGAATTGGCTATTCACATGAGTACATCTTGTAATAAACCAACCAGAACCACTGTAAGATAGACAGGTAGACCCCAGGGGTTTAATTTGTGGTGTTATCGGAAACCTTGTTGGAAAGCAGCTTGATCATATGTTAAAGGTATATTATGTGATCTTTTCCAGGAAACACCCTCAATCCCAGAATTTATTTGGAAGCAGATTTTCTTGCAGATTTATATTTCTGATCATAAATCATAAATATGTTCTGATTTACAGAGCGATTCGATTCCTAATTACCTCAAAATCATGGTTCTAGAGTAAAAATAACCGGGGAAAATAAACTGTCGGGTTAACCGACAGTTTATTTTCACTCTTAAAACCATGATTTTGAAGTAATTAGGAATCGTACCGCCCTGTAACTTGGAATGTATTTACGATTTATGATCAGAAATGTAAATCTGCATGAAAATCTACTTTCTAAAAAAAAATCATGAATAGAGGGCGCCCCCTGGAAAAGATCACATAATATGCCTTTAACTGCACTCCTTTAGTCCAGTCAGGTTGTTTTTGACATCAAACTAATTGCAACAGATTTTTTTTCTTCACTTCTCAGCATTTTAACAAAGTCTCCATGACACCATACTCAATGTTTATACTCAAATTTATGTTGGTGAAAAACCTTTGCATGTAAACAAAGTAACTACATGGCTCCATTATACACAATGCTTTTAACCCCTCCTTAGCTCATAAATTATGCAATTTGAAGCATTACTCATAAACAGCTATAAACCAAGAAGTATGCGGCTTAAGGGGGCTGTCAAGTGTAATTTTGTATTTTCCAGGAATTTCACTTTTCTTCATTTTTCAAACCTTCAGAGTGTTATCTATCAGTACATGCAAAGAAATTTTCAAATTTTAAATTTCAAAAGCCTATTTAGAAGGATTTAAATCCCTTATTGTGATCATCGACAAAGTAGAATGGAAAAGTCTGCCCGTGTGTTGACCACAATGCATTCTGTTGTAATTATGTTTTCAGGTTTAGCCATGAAATTGCTTGAGTTCACTGGACTAATATGCGACTTAAGGTGCGTCCATACTCCCGTCGATGGATATTGGTGACGGAGTTGACGCAATGTCAACTTTTGTCCGTCATAGTCGGCCGATACACTACGACGGGAGTACGAACGCGATTTTAAAGTGTGGTGTCAAAGGGTCTTCACTGAAAAGCAAAGCTTACAGTTGATAAAATTCTGTTGTAATTTGTTTTCAGGCTAATAGCCATGAAATTGCTTGAGTCCACTGGACTAAAAACCTTGTAGACCTTGTGGGTATGGCATTCCGGGGTATGGCTGCTGAGGTTGAGCAGCAGGTGCCTGAATGAAAGAGAGAGAAGAAAAGAAAGAAAGAAAATCGATTGATAATTTATAATCTTGATAATGTTATTGACTGCAACATTTCAAGGGCTTAGTGGCACAAGGGGCTATCTGTAATAGCTGCTCATGGTTGTTATAAAAGGGGTTGTTCATATGATATGCTGAGAAATTTGTGTTAAATGTGAAAAGTCACCCTCACCTCTTTTACACAAAGAACAGTGAAGGCGCCACAGGGGAAATTCCCCCTCCCCCCCAAAAAAAAATCTGCCTTCAGCCCCCTCCACTCCCCCCCCCCCCAAAAAAAAATCAATTTAGTTAAAATTAGACCAAATTTGTAAATGTTATCATAAAATGGCAATTTTTGTGCACGCTTCACACACATTTTCTTACCAAAATCTCGTTAAACTAGACCAAATTTGACAATTTTAGCATGAAACACACAAGCGCGCATTTTCATACCAAATTAGTTCGAATTAGACCAAATTTGACAATTTTAGCATAAAATGGCAAAAGCAATAACTTCAAAAGTACCATAATTCAATTACAATATTAATTGGGTTTGAAATTATAGAGTAGAGATGTGCCCATTAATTTTGTCCACCAAAAATGTGTGTAGGCCTATTTGTGAGTTTTTGAAAATATATGGCATTTTGTAATAACACCTGGTCGAACAATTTGGTTTTGGTGTCAAGTATTCTTAAATAATAGACTTATTAAAGTATGAAAATGTTCTCAAAATTAATGATTGACCATAATGCAAATGTAACTTGGATAACGACTCTGAATGCAGTGAGATGGCCTTTTAAGAAATCAACCTGATAGTTGCCGGCTACGAAAAACAAGACATATTCAAAAATTACAAACATTTGTCTTCACAACTCAGCACGGGTCAAATCCGGTGATTTAGACCCTATTTCGAGGCCCATTAGAGTATAACCATACCATGCAGCCATGCATAAAGAAGCAGCAGCTCTCTTGAAAATACAACAGAAATATCACAAATTCACAAGGCTTAAAATGTTTTCAATTTGAATATCACCATAGTCTAGTTTTACTTACACCGAAGAGATTACCACTGCAGCAGCAGTCATACATCAGGGCAATCAGTGACAGGATCATAACAAAGCCTCCCTGTAGTACTACAGTAACATAGATCTCAATAGAGGGCTCCGTGATCGCGTATATTATTCCCCTGTTCAGATGATCGTAGGCTCCCCAGGTGGCTAGTGCGATCACTATTAGGCCCATCAACAAACCGATCATGTTGGCCATGAGGGCGCCGACCGAGAACTGTTTAGACAAACAATAAAGAATCATAAGTATGATCAATATTAAGTGAAGGTTTTTGTACACGAGCACATTCAAGTTAAAGACTGTTATGTTTTAACACTTTCCACGCGGCAGAAGACATTCCAAAAGTTCACAAAATGTATCAATAATGTCAACATTATTGAATTGCATTACCATTTTTGGAATCACCATAAGAAATGCACACAAAAAAGGGACCAATTGTTAACACACATGATGTCGTAAGACCCAACGCTTTTGTACTGTGCGATCGATAGCCCCGTCAATCCTGGCTAATACACACACCCCGAGAGACCCCAATTGGTCCTTTCTTCTTGTGCTGTGTATTGGAAATGCGACTTTTGAAAATGGGATATTTTTTCTTTAAATGGTGCTAATCATGGTTTATCTTTGTTGTTAGGGGGCAAATTTGGTATCAAATTATACCTAAAAGATATCTAAATGCCTATCTAGCCTGTTTGGTCAAAATGACATAAACAAAGTGGTATACTTTCTTTTGTTGAACCCTTTATATTTTAAAGTTATTTTAGCGGATTTCATATGCAATAAATAATTTGATATGGTTTACCCAAATCAAGAATAGATACACATATTTCCGATACCCCCTGATGTGTAGATGTGACTTACCCCACCAATATTGTCCTTCTCATCTGAATCCAATGAAATTATAATGTTGCCAACTCCACACATTATGATCTGAAACAGGGTAAATTGATATAGTCATGAATATTTACATAATTATACAAATCTAAATAATGTGTCAAATCTATGGAGGGACATAACCAGAGGCCGGAGGTGGGGTAGGGCATTTTCTTAGTCAGGAGGCTCACCCCCATCACCCATCCCCCAAATAAAATGACAAATCATGTATGTTTACCCAAATTAGTCGGTTATTCCCCCCCCCCCCCCGATACAGGCCTGCCCTCCACCCCCCCCCCCCCAAAAAAAAAACACCCCGACACTCAAATGCTCTAGGCCTAGGGATTCAAGTCATTTCATGAGACTCATTCAGATGGGGTCATTAGTGAGAATAACACCGAAAGGTAGAGGATCAGTTCCCATGAAGTTTTCCCCCCAAAAGAGGGTCAGTCAGCGATAATGCAAAGTATTTTTTACGTTATCCATGCAGCCTTTACTCACTCCGTATTAGGGGGCATTTGCCGATAAAAGAGATATCAAGGTATAAGCTATACTGGCTTTAGCAGGGGGTGTTTGAAAAATATTAATTTGGTTACCATGCTTATTATAACATTATGTTTGACTTACCCCCCCCCCCCCCCCCCCCCCTGCCCGGGCCCCTCTGGCCCCTCCTCCCCCAGTTAAATACTTACGACTATTCCGGCCCACATCGTAGCACCCGATGCCCCATGATAAGTGTAATCAATAGACCAGGCACCAAGGATGGTCATGGATAACCCGTAAAGAGCATTGCACAATCCAACGAAAAAGAACATCTTCTGACGCGGGTCCAGTGCCATTTTGCTGGTTGGTTAGGAGACAAGTTGTCACCGAGATTTTTTTAATACAAAAATGAAGTGTCTGTTGAGAAAGAAGATAGCATGAACATGATGAATATTGGTCAGATCCAGGGAGGGGATACTCCCATAGGCCCATTAGACATTACAGCTTCGCAATCACCCAAAGACCACATACAATGAGCTCCTCCTTTAAAACCACTCAACCCCACCCGGGTTTTTTTTTGGTGTTACCTATTTAATAAATATGTTACCTGTTCAAGGATATTAAAATGAGAAACCTCACACTCTTGAGAGCGGCACATCACTGTGCGTGATATACATCAGTATATTAAACCAGGTTACCACTTAGTCATCAACAAATCAAGTATGTGTAGTGTAAAGTAGACCCTTTCAGGACTATATTCAGCCAATTTAGTTTCCCGTTCAGTCGCGCTTTCCTTTTTAAAGGACTTTTTGTCCAACTATTTAAGAAGAGCTGGCATCATATATATTATGATTGACACCATGAACATTATAAAACATTCTGGACATGGCTTCGTTGTTTAATTGTGATTCATATACTGACCCGTAGTGGGTAGAGCACTGGACTCATGATCTAAAGGTTGTGGGTTCGAGTCCCGCTGTGGTCAACATGTTGTGCTCTTGAGTAAGGCACTTAACCGCAATTACTCCTCTCTACCCAGGTGTATTTAAATGGGTACCGGCATTCTTCAGTGCTGGGAAGGTAACAGACTCGCTGTAAAGGAGGTGTAGCGGGCCCCACACAGCAACATTATAAAAAGGAGTGAGTCTGGCCCTATCGCTTTGAAAGAGAGATGGGCACTCCGCTCCTGGTATTACAGGATCGACCGCCTTTAGCCTACTGACTCATCACGCATCTTTTGCTATCTACTGAAGATAGCGTTAATACCAACGACCACGGTCCAAATCAAAATGGCCCGGACGGAGTGGTCATCTAATATAGAATGCTCGGCCATGTTTTTAGGATAGTATGGGTAGGCATATGGTACACTTTCTACGCGGCTAGTATTAGTTTTACCATTTCAAAACAAATTTGTCAGAAACCTTTCCCAACTTTCAAAGCCTATCTCAAGAATTAAAGGAAGGGTCCCGCAAGCACAACATTGAGCATTATTTGTTAGAAAAATAATTATCGAGCCGAAATTTCGTAATTATAAAGAACAAAACACCATACTAGTCACAAAAATGAACAAAAACTGCCATCACTCAATATTCAATTTTTAAAATTCGCGGCGATCGAAAGTCCCGGTGTCGATGACGTCATGGGTATCGGTGCTAAAATGTGCGCATGTGCATTGTATCTATGACATCATCGACACTGGGACTTTCGATCGCCGCGAATTTTAAAAGTGCATGTTGAGAGATTGCGGTTTTTATTTGTTTTTGTCATAAGTGTGGTGTTTTGTGTGCTATATAATTACAAAAGTTGGGCTCGATAGTTATTTTTCTAACATATAATGCACACTTTTATGCTTGCGGGACACCTCCTTTAATGAACCAATACTAAGAATGTTTGTACTTATTTTAATGCATTTCTCATGGTAATTCCAAATATGGTAATGAAATTGAATTATTTTGACATTTTTGAAACATTTGGTGATATTTTGTAATGTCGTCTGCAGACGCCTGCCGCGTGGAAAGTGTAAATACGAAGGAACATTTGTACGGCTTTAAATAATCAATATGGGTATACTATCGTCATGGCGTGGTACATTACGGTAGTAGTAACCGATTACCGTATTCAATTCTGATTCAAAACCATCCAGATCGAATCCGTTTAGGCCTTTGAGGGGCATTATACACCTACCGTATGACGAACCATCGGATCGGAATAGAACTTTTAACGGTTCATATTATGTATATAATGTACATTAGGTATACCTATTATTTGTTGTCAGATACCGGCATGAATCCATTGCACGGTCGAGGGACATTTCTAGCCGAATCCGATTCTTCATTGCATGCACTAAAGGCCCGCATATGTCGTAACCGGATCGTAACATAGTTTTATTTCATGTATAAAAAAGTTAATTGTATAGGCCTACGATCTTTAAATAAGCAACAATCATACTCGGGTCCTAACTAATATCAGGGAGTTGTTATAGTAAAACTCCTTGCTAACACTTAGTGATATTCTATTAAAAACCGTACCTTAAAAACCGTCAACTATATCAAATCCACTGTACAAAATGTATGCAATCAGCTTCAACGAGAATCAGAGATTTTCAACAATAACAAGAACCAAAGGACACACCTTTAGTGAAGTTCAGATGTAGGTACCCGTCGTTCTGACTGGCTCTCATTTTACTTTGCCAGTGCAGATTCTTGTTAGACTGGCGCTTTAAAATCAACAATTGGAATCAGCCAAATCCGATTGGTGAACTTTGGGAAGAAATTGGTGAACGTGTGAAGTGTAGCGTGAAGGTTAACCATTCACGAAGTGCAGTCAGCTTATAAATATTATTATTTTTCTTAATTTCCACAGATACAATGAATCTATTGCTGGGCGTATAATAGAGTTCAAGCCTGGCTTCACTTTGATAGTCTGGTAACACTGGTAACCTGGTGAATCCAAATCCAGGGGAAGTCACTCACACATAATTTGGGTACGCCTAAAGGCTTTCCAGGCAGACCCCATTTTTAGTGCCATCACCGAAAGACCAATTAAAACAGTCTTGTCACCCTCAATCCCCATATCCCATCCCCCACCCTGGCTAAAAGCCGGAGGGAGATATTTTCATCATATCTGATGTGATGGTGGGGGCCGGGGTGCATGTATGTTCCCTTATGGTTAGTCTTTTTGGTTAGGTTCGGTCTTTTCAGTGCTCTCATATGAAAAGTCAGATTTCAGTCTCAACTACACTTGGTAATAATCTTTGGGTAAAGGGGACTTAAGATGCACGTGTGATGTCTATACAAAGATTGACACTTCACTTGTTGTTGCTGTTTTGGGCTCTCATAAAATAATAGTCAGACTTCAATCTCAGCCCTACTTGGTGACAATATTCTTTGGGTAGGGGGCTCGAGGTCAGTAGCGTAGCCAGGGTCACTTGTCAGGGGGGGGCAAAGGTATTTTTTCCCGGTGAGCACCAGCTCGACCCGGTGGGGGGGGGGGGGGGGGGGGGGGGGGGGGGGCGGGGGGGGGGGGGAGGAGGTCAAAAAAAATCGTGCAGTACAAAAACACACCACAGTTTTGGCCAATCCTCCGGGTTTTCATCAGTTTTCTCTATAACATTTTTCTTTATTTAGCCGAAGTCCTGCTACAAAAAAAAATTGACCCGCCAAATTTCCCCTTTTGCGCACGCTACTGCCTTTTCCTTTCCTTCCCTTTTTTCCCTTTCCTTTCCTTCCTTTTCTCCCTTTCTTTCCCTTCCTTTACCATCCCGATTTTCCACTGCCTTCCCGATTTCCCGGTCAAATTATTTTTCAGGGGGGGGGGGGGCACTCTGCCCCCCCCTTGCACCCCCCCTGGCTACGCTACTGCTCGAGGTGCTCATATTATGGGGTTTACATAGATTGACGTCCAACGACCCCTACGAGACCTTTGACCCCAAGGCATACTATGTGATCTTTTCCAGGGGGCGCCTTCTATTCATGATTTTTTTAGAAAGTAGATTTTGTTGCAGATTTACATTTCTGATCATAAATCATACATATTCCGAGTTACAGAGCAATACGATTCCTAATTACTTCAAAATGATGGTTTTAGAGTGAAAATAAACTGTCCTGCTAATGTAGCAGAACAGTTTATTTTCACTCTAAAAAAAAGTCGTGACTTGCTGTATATTTTTAATTATGAAAGACATATTTTATTCAAAGACCATTTAGGTGAATCTCCCAGCCAAGGTGATTCGTAAGTCGTGACTTGCTGTATATTACTATATTTTTTAATTTTGACAAGACATTTTACCCAAAGATCCTTTAGGGGCTGTCATTTTCTTTGTTAAGGTGCGGTCCCAATTATCATGGGGGTCATAGAAAAGACCGTCGCCCGCCCCCCCCCCCCCCCCCCCCCCCCCCCGAGGCTTCCCACCTTCCACTCAAATACTACAAATGAACCCCATCCTGTGTCATTGTGAGTGTTATTCTTCACATTATGTATACTTTCCGCCTTTCGGTAAACATAGTAAACGGAAATTAAACACGTAACATTGATAGAAAGTATTTTTACCGGTGTAGACAAATTGATCGAATTCAATCGACATTCCTATTCTTGAATTTGACATTGACAACTCATTCTTCATGTTATGGATTTCATAACAATATTAAATCAATCTAAACAGACAGACGCTCGGTATTTCTGTGCCTGCCTAGCTGCCTATGAAACGAAAGCCAAACCATCCCCATCCATAGAGCAGAGACGATGGTGGTTAGATTTTTTTCAATAATAGCAACGGGATGTAAAACACAGGCTGGCAATTATGCGATACGAATTTTTTAAAGAAAATATATACATGTTTTTATGGCTTTTCACTCGAAAACATGGACATGAAATACTGAAACTGGCGTTTATTTTCCAATAACGGCAACGGTTTTTGTTCTATAATATCAAGAAGATCATAGCACATGAAGCTTAGGCCTATAACCCTAATCAGCAAGTGCACGATTTGGCCTAAAAATGAATAAAATTAAATAACAAATATCTAGTTATATTTTACAAGTAGTATATAACAAATATGTTTAAAAGTTTTACAGCGTGTCCCCAAAAAACTGGGTCCAAAATCTGCAGAGCTTGTAAATGGAGGAGTAGAAAACGTGGCTGTTCCGTATTAAGGATATTAAGGTTAATATACATGACCTTGATTGGTTAAAATGTAAGACCAATCAAATGGCAACTTTCAGAAATACAAAGCTTTCAACAGAGCGTGTGGCTAGAACCCGGTTTTTTCTTCAATTAATCCACCTTCATGACCTTATGCCTTGCATCTGCGTTGCGTGCAAGTTTTCCCTGCATCATGTGCATGGTGTTTACAGTATTCTCATGTATGAAGGGTAAATTATAGGTATTTTGGATCAATATTCAGCATTAGAAATACTCATTGCAGTAACCTTGTCGTTGAATATAATACAAAAACAGAGCAATTGCTACCCTAATACAATGCCTGGAAATAGCAGCCACCCACCTGCCACCTGCACATAGCGGGTAATTGTTGTGTCGGGAAAAAGAACTCCGGCCTGACTGGCGGGTAAACAATTTCAAACTCACGGTGTACGTGTGAGAGTTAAACTGGCTGTTCTGTCAGGCAGGTATTTTTGTGAGCTACCTGAGCGATCCCGACTGGCTGGTTGAAAAAAATGTGAAGTTCCAGCCCTCTAATTCCTTTGATGAGATGACTGACTTAACGGCTGGTTTCCAATTTCGAAGAAATGGTTCGGAGCGTGTGTGGTCTAGTGGATAAGACGCCGGTCTCATGATACAAAGGTTGTGAGTTCGAGCCCCGCCAGGGTCAACATGTTTGTATCCTTGGGCAAGGTACTTATAGTCTCAATTGCCTCGTGGTTCAGAAGTTACGTAGAAATGGTGGTCTCGTGCATCGGAAGAGCAATATCCGAGCACGTTAACAAGTCACAGACTCCTCAGTTCGTAAAGAGTTTGGGATCATCCCGGTCTGTGGCTGTACACACATCAGTCCTAGGTTACAGGGCCGGGTGGCTTAATTTCTTTCTGCAACTATAACGGGATGCATCCCATTGTGTTACTACGCTTTATTCCGTGTAGCAATGTGTCCGTCTATGCATCCCATAATATAGTTGCATAAAGCGGGCAGGGTTGCACAGTTAACTCGTCCTGTGTATTTAAGCCCCGGGGGGCCAGTCAAACATAATGTTGTACACATGCGTGACCAAAAAACGCATGTGTACACCATTATGTTTGACTGGCCCCCCCCCCCCCCGGGATTTAAGCCCCCTTCGCGTTTGATTCCGAAAAGGAATGTTGCTAAGTATTCAATCAGATTCAGATTCAGACTGCTTCAAAGATGGCAGTGTCTCAGAAGGTTATTTATATGTTCTTACCCATATGACGAAGATTTTCCTGAGTAAGTCATTGTTATATTAGGGGTTATAAAGTCAAAGGCAAAACTTTGATGACGTTAGTACGATCATGACGATGCGCAAATGTAACGTATGGACGGTTCATGGGCAAAATCGAAGAAAAAGAACGGGTTCTGACCACGCTGTATTCAAAGCTTTGTATTTCTTAAACCTTACATCCGATTGGTTTTATAATTTCACCAAATAATGTCAGATATATCTGCAAGTTTTGGAACCATATTTTTGGGACACGCTGTAGATGGATTGTGTCACTTGTATCAAAATCCATCAAGAATTAGTGTCTATCATCATGTCATTTTATTACTAAATATAAACAAGATTGTGTAATTTTATTGCTAAAGAAGGCCAAATTTGACCGGAAATTAATCCTTAAAATGCATCTAAAATCATCCCAAATATTTACATATTATTCAGATTATTTGCGTATCAAGTAAGTAATACGCTAATTTGAGTTAAAGTCACAAAATTAATGTTATTGACGATGTGAAATCTTGCATAATTCATCAAAAATATAATATTTTGGTCAATTTGTAATCAAACCTCATTAATTATTGATGAGCTAATGCTAATTAACATATTATTTGCATAATTAATTGTTTTTGAGATATTTGTCTGGAAGCTTGAAGTCTGGCCCATCCATTGATATGCTATACTTGCTTTGTGTTATCCGGCCGCATTGAATTAATTGATATCCCGGCGCGATAAACAATACGTAATGCAGATTTGGGGCAATCGTGTCCATATCATCTAATTATTAGAATCTTTTTTAAACCGCAAAGAAATTCATATAAGTTTATAAGTGAAAATGGCTGCCCCCAATGGATTGACTTTTTTGAAACACCCTGTACAGTTGCCTTACTTGAATATTGGAGTATCCCCTTCCTGTATCTGACTGACATTAATTTAATTTTCTTTCACATTTTTGGTAAAATTATCGGTTTCAAATTGTCTCCTTCCTTATCATACATGAAAGATGTCAGTTGAAAATAATATGTTGGTGTCATCAGTTATTGATAAAGTGGACTGCTAAAGCTAGAACTGCTTGCGGTTTCAATACATTGTCTGTTTTGATAGATGGATAATTTGACGCATTGGTGACGAGACTATAGGACTACGTATAGTTTAAAAGACCAAAATTGACAAATTTAAATAAGAAAAAGTAAATAACTTCTGGACACACCAACTGTCAGGGGCGTACCGACCGGGGGGGGGGGGGCAGGGGGGGGGGGGGGCAAGTTGCCCCCCTGGCTCCAAATACCGGGACGCTAAATTCGCAATACCGGGACGCTAAATTCGCATAACATAAAAATAAATATGGCCTAGTCCGAAAACACTGAGGATTGGGCATTATTTGTTGACTGTTGTGCTATTTGAACTGCGAAATTTGTTAACCGTGCGAATTTTTGACCGTGCGAAATTTTTTGACCGTGCGAAATTTTGTGACCCTGCGAATTTTTTTGACCGTGCGAATTTTTTTGACCCCCCCCTTCCCCCCCCCCCCCCCCCCCCCCCCCCCCCAATTCACGAGGTGACTGACTGGGAAAACATTTGGGGCAACCTTGTACGAAAATTTACAACTGCAACTGTTCTTCTTTTCCCCCGCACGCGGCCTCTGGTTCTGGACCACACCCATCAGTCCCACCAATCTTAGTTCACAAAGTCTCATCGGTTCGCTTTATTTCCTGCCCAGCCCCCACTCTCCAACATGAACAATATGTACGGCAACGCCACTGTGTCAACCCATCTTGCATTGGATAGCGATCAGTACAACAGACAAATTAAATAAGTGAAGCAATGCATTGTGGGAAAGGGAAGTTGTCTTGTCTGGTAAGGACAATAATAAAATCAATCAATATCAATACTATAAGCTTCATTGTCAGTATTCTTCTCGCAAAACATGAATTAAACGAAATTAAATTAACACCTAAAAATAGCCACACTCGATAACAAGTTATTGGCTTTTGAGAAATGAACGAATTGTGACAAAATATAGAACTGTTTAGAAAACGGAGAGCTCGGAGACAGTACGGTATATATTTAGAACTAATAATGTAATGTGCATAAAAGTATACAATTTTTGAATTGAAATGAGTCGGAGAATCCATTTTTGGTATCAAATTTCACAAAAATAGTGATTTTTACATTTTCCCGTGACACTGGGATCATGCTATCTACTGAAGATAGCAATAAACATACATTTTTGCATGCTATCTACTGAAGATAGCAATAAACATACATTTTGCGTGACACTGGGATCATGCTATCTACTGAAGATAGCAATAAACATACATTTTTGCGTGACACTGGGATCATGCTATCTACTGAAGATAGCAATATACATACATTTTTGCGTGACACTTGGATCATGGTATCTACTGAAGATAGCAATAAACATACATTTTGCATGACACTGGGATCATGCTATCTACTGAAGATAGCAATAAACATACATGTTTGCGTGACACTAGGATCATGCTATCTACTGAAGATAGCAATAAACATACATTTTGCATGACACTGGGATCATGCTATCTACTGAAGATAGCAATAAACATACATTTTGCATGACACTGGGATCATGCTATCTACTGAAGATAGCAATAAACATACATTTTGCATGACACTGTGGATCATGCTATCTACTGAAGATAGCAATAAACATACATTTTTGCGTGACACTGGGATCATGCTATCTACTGAAGATAGCAATAAACATACATTTTTGCGTGACACTAGGATCATGCTATTTACTGAAGATAGCAATAAACATACATTTTTTATGACACTGGGATCATGCTATCTACTGAAGATAGCAATAAACATACATTGTGCGTGACACTGTGATCATGCTATCTTCTGAAGATAGCAATAAACATACATTTTCCCGTGACACTGGGATCCTGCTATCTACTGAAGATAGCAATAAACATACATTTTTCCGTGACACTGGGATCATGCTATCTACTGAAGATAGCAATAAACATACATTGTGCGTGACACTGTGATCATGCTATCTTCTGAAGATAGCAATAAACATACATTTTTCCGTGACACTGGGATCCTGCTATCTACTGAAGATAGCAATAAACATACATTTTTGAGTGACACTGGATCATGCTATCTACTGAAGATAGCAATAAACATACATTTTCCCGAGACACTGGGATCATTCTATCTACTGAAGATAGCAATAAACATACATTTTTGCGTGACGCTGGGATCATGCTATCGACTGAAGATAGCAATAAATATACATTTTTGCATGACACTGGGATCATGCTATCTACTGAAGATAGCAATAAACATACATTTTCCAATGACACTGGGATCATGCTATCTACTGAAGATAGCAATGAACATACATTTTTGCGTGACACTGTGATCATGCTATCTACTGAAGATAGCAATGAACATACATTTTTGCGTGACACTGTGATCACGCTATCTACTGAAGATAGCAATAAACATACATTTTTGCGTGAAACTGTGATCACGCTATCTACTGAAGATAGCAATAAGGGGTCACACCACTAAATAGAGCTCCATAGGGATACGTACAAAAACACTGATATAAAACTCTGTTTTAGACCACTAAATTGCGAAATTTGACCCTGTAGAGTGATTTTTTCTTAAAGATTATCACATTTCCCCACCAAAAAGGGAAAAAAATAGGTAGGTTGACCTGCTCGATTTTCAAAAATATGCCCATGGAGTTGACTACCTCTCTGACCATGTCGCCGTAATCGCCAATGTTTCCAGTAATAAGCACAAATTTGAAAGATCTCTCAAAATGTACCTAGATGATATTCACACTGTGATCATGCTATCTACTGAAGATAGCAATAAACATACATTTTTGCGTGACACTGTGAACACGCTATCTACTGAAGATAGCAATAAACATACATTTTTGCGTGACACTGTGATCACGCTATCTACTGAAGATAGCAATAAACACACATTTTTGCGTGAAACTGTGATCACGCTATCTACTGAAGATAGCAATAAGGGGTCACACCACTAAATAGAGCTCCATATGGATACGTACAAAAACACTGATATAAAACTCTGTTTTAGACCACTAAATTGCGAAATTTGACCCTGTAGAGTGATTTTTTCTTAAAGATTATAACATTTCCCCACCAAAAAGTGAAAAAAATAGGTAGGTTGACCTGCTCGATTTTCAAAAATATGCCCATGGAGTTGACTACCTCTCTGACCATGTCGCCGTAATCGCCAATGTTTCCAGTAATAAGCACAAATTTGAAAGATCTCTCAAAATGTACCTAGATGATATTCACACTGTGATCATGCTATCTACTGAAGATAGCAATAAACATACATTTTTGCGTGACACTGTGATCACGCTATCTACTGAAGATAGCAATAAACATACATTTTTGCGTGACACTGTGATCATGCTATCCACACTGAGGATAACAACAAAAATCGACTAGCATCATTGAGGTGTTTTTTTTAGCATCATGGAGGTTTTTTAGAGATGACTTGCTAGCAACTATTAACAGTGAGAGTTCGTCCAAAACAACATGACCAACCAGGGCTGTGAAGACAATGCATCATTGAAATAATATGATGATTATATATACATAGATAGAATGAGATAGGATGAAATAGCCTAAACTGGAACCATGCTACTGAAGATAGCAAAAAACACCAGATTAATGTGAATGTTTATAAGAATCATTGCATGTAGCACCCCCGGGGGGAGGGGGGGGGGCACTGACATTGGAAAAGGGTACGTACAGGTATGTACCGCGCTGAAGACCCCCTTTTTCACCCTCTGCTGCTAGCTCTTATGACCCCCCTTTTGAGCCTGGATCAGTTCTTAAGACCCCAATTTTAATAAAAATTCAAAAATCACAACAATTTTCGTTCCAAAGCCCCAATTCTTTGAAAATTTTGCGTTCTAAACCGACAAAAATAAATCGAAAATCTGCGTTCTTGCTAACAAAATCGAACTACAGCGTGTCCCAAAAAACTGGGTCCAAAACTTTCATAGCTTATAACTTAAAATATGGGAAACATAGATGCTTCATGTTTGGGAATATAAAAGTAAATTGTATCTTAGATTTTAATGTTGTAATTTAATCAAAATTGTGTAATATCATACTATGTTCAGTTCTCCATCCATGCATTTGCGTGTTTATCCTCTTCCTTTGTTGTTTGCTCGACCTCCTGTCTTTTCCCTCTCACGCATGTGCATATATGGACGACCTGATCATAGGTTGCGAGATAGCGAGTCGAAATTTATGAGACCATTTGGTCGTGTCCGTCTTTCTCATGTGTCCTGATGCTCGACCCACTATTTTAGCGACCTTTTTATATATATTGTTTGTGTTTATTGTGTTATATGCTATCATAATATGTTGTTAAGCGCCTTGAGGCCCCTTTGGGCTAAGGGCGCTATATAAGCGCTTGGTATTATTATTATTATTATTAAATATATCTGACATTATTTGGTGAAATTATAAGACCAATGGTATGTAAGGTTTTAGAAATACAAAGCTTTGCATACAGCGTGGTCAGAACCCGTTTTTTCCGATTTTGCCCAAAAACCGTCCATGCGTTGCATTTGCGCATCGTATTGACGTCATCAAAGTTTTGCCTTTGACTTGATAACAATCACTTACTCAGGGAAATCTTCGTCATAAGGGGGATAAAAAGTGTAAATACCTATGTTTTTTGTTAGAAAAATCAATAAACACCTTCTGAGACACTGCCATCTTTTTAAGCAGTTCAAGAACAATTTCTTGGAAATTGGAAACCAGCCGTTAAGTCAGTCATCTCATCAAACATGTCAAAGGAATTAAAGACAGGGCTGGAACTTCAGATTTTTTTTCAACCAGCCAGTCGGGATCGGGCAGGTAACTCACAAAAATACCTGCCCGACAGAAATTCCACCAGCCCGTGTAACTCTCACACTTGCACCGTAAGTTTGAAATTGTTTACCCGCCAGTCGCTTCCCGGGGTACTTTTTCCCGACACAACATTTACCCACTATGGGCAGGTGGGCGGGTGCTATTTCCAGGCATGGTATCAGGGTAACAGTTGCTCTGTTTTTGTATATATTCAACGACAAGGTTATTGCAATGGGTATTTATAATGCTGAATATTGATCCAAAATACCTATAATTTAACCCTTTTCTACCAAACATAAGATATTTCGTAGAATAAACACCATGCACATGATGTAGGGAAAACTTGGACACAACGTAAATGCAAGGCGGCGAGGTGGTTTATTGCTAAATTGGAAAAAACGGGTTCTAACCACGCACTGTTGAAAGTTTTGTATTTCAGAAAGTTGTCATTTAATTGGTCTCACATTTTAACCAATTAAGGCCAGGTATATGTTCCTTGATATCCTCAAATATGGAGCAGCTACGTTTTCAACTTTTAAAGTTACAAGCTCTGCAGTTTTTGGACCCAGTTTTTTGGGACACGCTGTATAGGCCAGTTCTCAAGAACTACTTTTTTGAAAAAAATCAGTTCCTAAGACCCTATTTTTCGTCATTAAATCCACTCAGTTCAGTTCTGAAGCCCCCCTTTTTGAGAACCTGTGCGGCACACCCCTACCAAAAAAAAGGTTGAGTGCCCCCCGGGGGTAGCACCATTGAGTATAGAGATGACTCGCTAGCAACCGTATTGAGGGTTCGTCCACAATCGACCGGGGCTGTGTAGATGATGCATCACTATGATAACACATAAATAGAATGAGTTACGAAGGATGATAGCTTAAACTGGTATAATGCTATCTATACTGACGATAGCAAAGAAATACATTGCAAACGAATGCTTATTGATGACATTTCGGATCATCTACTTAAGATAGCAATATATCTACATTTTAAAGCCATACTGTACATTGTGTTGTATTGTATTACCATATTATACAAAACAGATTTTTCAAAACATTTCCAACTTTCAAAGTCTATCTCAAGGATTACTAAACCAAATCATAGGCATGTTTGTACTTAATTTAATGCATTTCTCATGGTGTTTCCAAATATCGTGACGAAATTCAATAATTTTGACATCTTTGAAACATTTTGTGAAATATCTGATCTGTCGTCTGCAGACGACTGAGAAGACTGCCGAGTGAAAAAGCGTAAAAACAACAACTAAAGACACTAAGCAATGACACATCCACAAACAACTCTTATGTGTGCTTAAACTAGCTCGTTGTTCTTCGAAAATCGCCATGAGCCTGGAGCTACTTTTAGGGGGGATTTAAGAAAAGTCTCTTCCGGTATGAAATCTCTCTTTTCCACGCTCACTTCTCTATCATTTATCTTAACAATTTCCACGCGGCAGGCGTCTGCAGACGACATTCCAAAAGTGCACAAAATGTTTCAAAAATGTCCAAATAATTAAAATTAATTACCATATTTGGAATCGCCATGAGAAATGCATCAAAATAAGTACAAACATTCCTAGTATTAGTTCAGTAAATTCTTGAGGTAGGCTTTGAAAGTTGGGAAAGGTCTCTAAAAAAAAAAAATCTGTTTTGAAATGGTAAAACTAATACTAGCCGCGTGGAAAGTGTTCAACCCTTTCTAACCCGCCATGGGGTCATCTAAAAATACCCCCCCCCCCCCCCTCTTGAGGCATTTGATGACAGAGAAATTTGCAAATATTTACAAAAAGTCAAAAGAAATTGCAAATTAAAAACAAATTGTCAGGTGTTTTCTTTAAAAAATGTCTCTCAAATCTAATGAATTCTCTTTAGGCTACATTATTCAAAAATATGATACAGGGTGTCCCAAAAAGATTCATACCCTGTTTGAAAATTAATAAAAATATGAAAACAATATCGCAGTCTAAAGTCTAATGCCTGCAATATAATGAGGGATATGTTTCTACTTACTCATCAGAATATCTGTATCCATTCCGATATGCATGGCATGACATTATAGAAAATCGGTGAAAACCAAGTGTTTGACTTTCAGCGTATTTCAATTGATAAAGCTTAAAGGCATATTATGTGATCTTTTCCAGATAGCGCCCTCTATTCATTATTTTTTTTAGAAAGTAGATTTTCTTGCAGATTTACATTTCTGATCATAAATCATAAATACATTCCAAGTTACAGAGCGATACGATTCCTAATTACCTCAAAATCATGGTTTTAGAGTGAATTTAGAGTAAAAATATAAACTGTCGGAGTTATCCGACAGTTTATTTTCACTCTAAAATCATGATTTTGAAGTAATTAAGAATCGTATTGCCCTGTAACTTGGAATGTATGTACGATTTATGATCAGAAATGTAAATCTGCAAGAAAATCTTCTTTCATTTTTTTTTCGATGTTGAGGGCGTTCCCTGGAAAGATCACATAATATACCTTTAAATCTCAATTTAATATGTTGGTAAATTTACCATGTTCTCTTATAATGTCCACTACATATTTAGTAGATGTCAACTATTTGTGTTGTTTTATGAAGCAATACATGTATTTGAATGGTGTGAAGGAATTGTTTAGCTTTATAGTGAATTATACCATACTTTCTTAAGCGGCAGTTTTGAAGTTGTGTGTGAGTTTTATCTATCGAAATACGCTGAAAGTGAAAAACAGGTTTCCACCGATTTTTCAAATATCACATGCCACATTGATCGGAACGGAAAAGGATATTTTGATGACATTGACAGACATGCAGGAGACATCTTCCTCATTATATTAGTATTAGATTTGGAATCCATTTATTGATGTTTTGTATTTTTTATTATTTTTTCAAACCCAGTATAAATCATTCTGGGACACCCTGTATGGTGTTGTGACAGCAAGGCTTAAGGGGGAGGGGAGGGGAGGGGGGGGGGGGGGGCAGGGGGGGCGGGGGCGGGGATATAACAGCCTTATATATACGCCTACCCTAACTATGGGAAAGACCCCCAAAGCCCATCCTTGGGCTCCAGTTATATATTCTATTAATTAGCCACGTCTGTCCGCGGGGTCTCTGTGCATCAATCCAAAAGATTTAAAAATCCTTATGATTTTGATCTTATTTATACATAAATGAAAACTGAAATGGACGACAATATGCATTAACCTTGGCAACAATTGACACGTTAGATTAGGAATCTCTCAGGGACAGTGTTTCCATGGAAATATCATGTGCGCAACTCTGACGGTGACTAAATGCCCGGACTAAATGTTGCTACATATATTTTAGAGGATATTTTAACGTATTGCAATTTGAATGGTACTAGTATATACTAGATTAAGTTCAACTGAAGATGTTTGCGTTCATCTGACTCAAAGTTATGGCTCGCTGTTTGGTTCAAAATTAAAATAGTTTTTGTACATACGTGTAGTTTTCTCTGTGGCCAAAAAAAACCACCATTTCTGGAATCCTTGTGATTATACAAGCAATATGAGATATTGTTTTTCAAAATCGGAGCAAGTTTAAATTTTAACCCCGTATGTAAAGGTCAACGACCTTTTCACGTTTTACCCGATAACTCGTTAACCAAACATCGGATGTAGGGCAAACTATACTTTTTCGGAATTCTTGTGGTCAGCCGAACAATTCGGTATGCTTTTTAGCTTAATTAAAGCCATTTGAATTTTAACGCCCCTGTATGGCGGCCATTTTGGATTTTGCGTTATAAAATCATTGCCGTCACTTCTGGGAGGTATATAGGAGCTAATTTTTCTTAAAATTAGTCCATCTTGACAAATCCATCAAGAAAACAAGGTATCCTAAAACTGGTCACGGATCTCATGGAAATGACTCTACTAAATTGGCGTGTTTTCACTACATTCGTAAGGACAATGTAAATCATGTCAGTAGCTCATGCAAAATTATCCTGAGAATCAAAAACAATTGGATGACGTCTTAGATGTGCGTTAAAGGCATATTATGTAATCTTTTCCAGAGAGCGCCCTCTATTCATTTTTTTTTTAGAAAGTAGATTTTCTTGCAGATTTACATTTCTGATCATAAATCATACATAGGCCTACATTCCAAGTTACAGAGCGATACGATTCCTAATTACCTCAAAATCATGGTTTTAGAGTGAATTTAGAGTGAAAATAATAAACTGTCGGATTATCCGACAGTTTATTTTCACTCCAAAATCATGATTTTGAAATGGATTTTGGAATGTATGTACGATTTATGATCAGAAATGTAAATCTGCAAGAAAATCTTCTTTCAATTTTTTTTCGATGTTGAGGGCGTTCCCTGGAAAGATCACATAATATACCTTTAATTCGGATAATGGTCTCGTATTCACGCCATTCATGGAAAAGAATTGTCCTCGGCCTGAATAAAATTAGTTGACAATTCTTTTCCACGAATGTCGTTTGTTTGTTTGTTTGTTTACACGGTCGGTCCGTACAGACACGTGATACTCTTATATTAATATCATCCTTAACGTACGAGTAGGGGGTGTGTATCTATGAATAAATATTGCTCTACATATTGAAAATATTTTTGTAAATCAGCATTTTGATGCGATAATGATATGTTTATTAAACCTTTAATTGAAAAATATCCCTACTATCCCTATAGCATCCCTACTATTCCAAGCATCCCTAGCATCCATACTATCCATCCTATCCCAAGCACCCCGGTCCTATCATCCCTACTATCCCCCCGGACTATCCCTAGCATCCCTACTATCGCAAGCATTTCTAGCATCCCTACTATCCCAAGCATCCCTACTATCCCTAGCCTCCCTACTATCCCAAGTATCCCTAGCATTTTGATATGTAAAACACAAACAATTGATATTCAAAAACAACATGTAAAACACAAATTGAAATACAAAAACAATTAATTTGGTTAATTTTAAACCAAACGGCGTGCCAAAGTCACGCTGTTTGGTTCAAAATATTAAAAAAACGACACGTAAAAATACATATTGATATACAAAAAAACATGTAAAACACAAATTGATATACAAAAAATGTTAAATTTGAAACAAACGGCGTGCAATACTAAGTGCAGCCTACTGTAATACGTGAGCACGCGTGTCCCTCAACACCTCCGCGTAATGAGGGGTGATTTGGGTGATCAACAATTTGATTTGATGACATTTGGATCATGCTATCTACTGAAGATGCAAGAAACATGTATATTGCATATGATCACCATGCT
The DNA here is from genome assembly GCA_035610835.1 of Ophiura sarsii. Taxonomy (NCBI): domain Eukaryota; kingdom Metazoa; phylum Echinodermata; class Ophiuroidea; order Amphilepidida; family Ophiuridae; genus Ophiura; species Ophiura sarsii. The sequence continues at coordinate 66,704,760 of CM069456.1, forward strand.
AATTGATGGCTTTGTGATCATGCTATCTACTGAAGATAGCAATTAACATGGTATGTTTACGATGCAAGAAACATGTAAATTGCATATGATCACCATGGTTATTCATGGCAATTGTGATCATGCTATCTACTGAAGATAGCAATTAACATTGTATGTTTAGTACAATGCAAGAAACATGTATATTGCATTTGATCACCATGCTAATTGATGGCATTTGTGATCATGCTATCTACTGAAGATAACAATGAACATTGTATGCTTAGTACAATGGAAGAAACATGTGATAATAATTTTCGTTAGAAAATTCCAATTAGGAAACTTACTTAATTTTCCATACGGGTTTCAACAACACATCGGTTGTCTTCCTCAGTGGATTGTGTTTGATCCAGAGCTAGTGTTTCTAGTCTGTTTATTGATGACGTCATCGGATGATGACGCGCTATGGATCACTGAGTCGTAAAGATGACTGAGTTGGTAAGCCCCTCGTCGCCATTCATTAGGTGCTTGTTTGTGTTGGTCTACGCCTCCTTTTCTACGAATCCAAATTGATTCGCGTATCCATCTAGTGTTTCTAGTATATAATCTCTGGCAATGATCTTTGAGTCATCCCATTTAATGACGTGGTTGTTCGGCTATTAAGGACTTGAGTTCTGTGTTCTCGGATTCTTTTTTCTTGTGGACCGAGTGTATTTCTGAGCGCCCATTTTATCAGCTTCCGTTTTGTGCTCCTTCTTGCGTGTGCCGAATTTTCTGCCGGTTTCACCGATACAAGTCTTTTCGCAGTTGGCACACGGGATCTCATACACGACCCCAGCCTTGTCCTCGTTAGAAAGTTTGTCTTTGGGGTGGACGAGGATTTTTTGAGACTGGTGTGTGGTTTGACTGACGAGCTGATGTTATGTTTGCGCAGTATCCTCTGAACCGGTTCAGTGACACCTTGGATGTATGGGAGAGTGACCGAAGTTACCGATTTTTTGTCCGAGGCAACAGAAACACTAGCTCTGGATCAAACACAATCCACTGAGGAAGACAACCGAAGTTTCCTAATTGGAAATTTCTAACGAAAATTATTATCATGTTCTTTTGAATTCCTGATGAAACTATTCCATGATAAGGAAGAAACGTGTATATTGCATATGAACACCGTGGTTATTCATGGCATTTGTGATCATGCTATCTACTGAAGATAGCAATTAACATTGTATGTTTAATACACTGCAAGAAACATGTATATTGCATATGAACACCATGCTATGGTATTTGTGATCATGCTATGTACTGAAGATAGCATTAACATAAGAAATGTGTATATTGCATATGAATACCAAAATTAATGTCATTTGTGATAATGCTACTACTGAAGATATCAATTATCACTGCATGTTAACACAATGCAAGAAATATGTACATTGCATATGAACACCATGCTAATTGATGGCATTATGACTATGCTATCTACTGAAGATAGCAATTAACATTGTATAGTAGTATATTTCTTTGTTAGCCTCACCCTGAAGCTGTGACTAACTGGTTCTTAATCTCTACTAACCGATACTTTGTAGGCCTATATACGCAAATACATTTCCATTTTAAAATTTAAATATATATTTTGTTATTGGCGCCCGCTGTCCATTAAGTTTGTCTTCTTGTATTCTCATTCATAAAATTTCATACAGTAATAATAATATTATTATTTCACAAATACATTTTAAAATAGGTTGCTACTATTGTTTTTTCACATATATTATTATCTTGTAATAAAGTCCTGTACAAGTATAGCGTTCTTCTTTCCTTGGATGGCAGATGAATTTAAATGCTATAAAACAATGGCCTAAGATTTGTATATTGATTTGTATAAGTTTATTGTGAGAAAATGTTCACCCAAATGGTGAGGTTGGTAACTTGGATTTGCCATACATGTATGTTGAATGTTTATGTTGGGAAAAGACAAACTTTATTACACATGTCTGACTGAATAAATCACCACCTAACATGCATTTGCTCTCTATTTTGTAGTATATGATGTCATTTTTTCACAAAAACTTCATGCAAAGTATGAATAAAAAGTGATTTTGAAGTTATTCTTGCGGTGAACATTTGCGTCCGTCCGTAACGTCCAAAAGTGTCCGTCCGTGACACAAATTGTCAGCCCTCTCTTGTAAAAAAAAAGGTCAGCTTTCACCAGCTGTGTATCAAGTAATCAAGTCATATATCTTAGATACTGTTTAGCCTGCAAAGAATTGTGGAGTAACTAATGTCTTAGATAGAAACAGAAAAAGAGTACATAAAAGTAAAGAACCCTATTTCTATCTTGTCCGTCCGTGACGTAAATGTTTTGTTCATTCTATTTTTAGTAACAAACCACACCTACTACATTTTTATCAATTTCAATAGAGTTGATGATACTCTTCAACATAAAACATAAAACATTTTTGTAAATTTTAGTAGTTACTTTTTATAAGCAGTTTTTCTCAAATGTTTTCAAAAATGTCCATCCGTGACAAACCGATCACCCTCTATAACATGAAGCTATTACACGAGTGGCACGTGTCATTACGAATAAGATAACGTCTTTATTTTATGATAGTTACATAGAATCTACTCGCAGGGTAGCGAGGGATATCCTCATCACACGTCTGCAGCTTTCAGTCGGATGGTTTAACATCCACGCACTTAGTTGACCTTATACTTTTTCTGGGAATAAAGTAACATAGCTATTACACGAGTGGTACGTGTCACGAATAAGATAACGTCTTTATTTTATGATAGTTACATAGAATCTACTCGCAGGGTAGCGAGGGATATCATCACACGTCTGCAACTTTCAGTCTGATGGTTTAACAACATCCACACACTTAGTTGACCTTATACTTTTCTGGGAATAAAGTAAAACATGTAGCTATTACACGAGTGACACGTGTCACGAATAAGATAACGTCTTTATTTTAGTTACATAGAATCTACTCGCACGGTAAGCGAGGGATATCATCACACATCTGGAGATTTCAGTCGGATGGTTTAACAACATCCACGCACTTAGTTGACTTTATACTTGTTCTGGGAATAAAGTATAACATTGCACGAGTGACACGTGTCACGAATGAGATAACGCCTTTATTTCATGATAGTTACATAGAATCTACTCGCAGGGTAGCGAGGGATATCATCACACGTCTGCAGCTTTCAGTCGGATGGTTTAACAACATCCACACACTTAGTTGACCATATACTTTTCTGAAAATAAAGTAAAACATGTAGCTATTATACGAGTGGCACGTGTCACGAATGAGATAACGTCTTTATTTCATGATAGTTACATAGAATCTAACCGGATGGATAGCGAGGGATATCATCACACGTCTGCAGATTTCAGTCGGATGGTTTAACAACATCCACGCACTAATTTGACCTTATACTTTTTCTGGGAATAAGTATAACATGTAGCTATTACACGAGTGGCACGTATATCATTACGAATAAGATAACGTCTTTATTTTATGATAGTTACATATTGTATAATCTACTCGGATGGTAGCGAGAGATAACATCACACGTCTGCAGCTTTCAGTCAAATGGTTTAACACTTTCCATGCGGCAGGCGTCTCAGCAGACGACATTCCAAATTGTCACAAAATGTTTTAAAAATGTCAACAATATTGAATGCCATTAGGCCTACCATATTTAGAATCAGCATGTGAAATGCATTACTATAAGTACTAACATTCCTTGAGAAAAGATTCTGAAAAATCTGTTTTGTATAATATGGTAAACCAATAGCCGCGTGGAAAGTGTTAACATCCACGCACTTAGTTGACCTTATATACCGGGTGGTTCAAAAAAAAGTTGACCCAAGTTCTAGGTAACTTTTCAACCAAATGTTATAGTTTCAGAGAATTTGTGTTTACTTAGTCTTGATCAGCAGTAAGTTTTGAAATTATCCTGAACAAATGGTAAATTTAGCTTGGTTGGTTCTTCAGATATGGTTCATTACAGAGAGCATGCACAAAACTGCCTTGTCCACGGGAGCGTCCTTTAGTAGAGATAGAATGTACAAAGTGGACTTACACACGATTGGTCACAAATTGTGAAAAAGGGAGAAAAAGAAAAAAACCGAGACATCTGAAACATCTGCCTTGTGCATGACATTATTACCTACCTACGTACCTACGTTTCTTTGTTGAACGTGAATGGTGCATAAGCACAGAGATTGGAATACTTTGTCAGGGCGGGCTTTTCACTTCTGAATCTAGAGCATGCTGTTTTGTTGAAGATAGAAACTAAATGACGCTCCCGTGAACAAGTCAGTTTTGTGTATGCTTTGTATAATGAACCATATCTGAAGAACTAAACAAGCTAAACGCGCCATTTATTCAGGATAATTTCAAAATTCACTACTGATCAAGACCAAGTAAACACAAATTCTCTGAAACTATAAATGTGGTTGAAAAATTACTTTGAACTTGGGTCAACTTTTTTTTGAACCACCCGGTATACGTTAAGTGCATTTTTTTTTAAAAACCCCATTAGGCCTAACTAAAGGGGTCAAAAAAATAAGCCCCCCCCCCCCTAAGATTTGATCACGTTTGTTTGCATAACTATACACACAATAAAACGTTTGAGAAATTGAAACACTTATGAAAAGCAATAACACTTGGCCACCCATAGAAAGTTTCCCCATTTCAATATCATTATTACTTTTGCTCAACCACATTTTCACAAAATGATGTTTTCAGAAAAGGTGACATTTACACAACAGGTGAAGCTTCTGGTTTTACACAGAAACTCAGATTGGTACGCTTCATGTGTATTGGTTTAATCATGTTAATGAATAATGATTATTCAAGATGCTGGGTTATGTTAGTGCAGGGGCGTAACAGAGGTTGGTTGTCAGGGGGGCACAGCCAAAACAATTCCTGGTTAGAATAATTCCGTCCCGGAATTTTTCGTAAAAGGTTACCCCAATTTTTTTCCCAGTCAGTCACCTCGTGAATTTCACGGGAATTTCAAAAAATTACGCAAGGTCACAAATTTCGCACGGTCACAAAATTTCGCAGTACAAAATACACAACAGTCAACAATTTTTTGACTGTTGTGCTTTTTGTACTGCGAAATTTTCTTTCTTTTTTTCTTTCCCTTTCTTCTTTTCTTTCTTTCCCCTTTTTTCTCCTTTTCCTTTTTCTTTATCCTCCCTTTTTCCTTTCTCTCTTTTCATCTTTTCCCTTCCCCCCATTTTTCCTGGTGGGTAGGTTTGAATTTCCTGCTGAGCACCTTCAGGGGGGTACTGTGCCCCCCCCCCCTGCCCCCCGGCTGTTACGCCACTGTGTTAGTGCTATATATGAGTAAGTTGAACGTTCAGTAAATAAATAATAATGCATATATAATAAACTTAACAGCTAAGTCCGTTGTATGTGTGTTTTGATCCCTCCTCGCCACCATGCGAGTAATTCCCCAAAGGCACGTCACAAAATCCTTCACAACAACCACGATAAACATAACCTTCAAGCAATGATTAAATATTCTGTCTCAATATTAAACAGATATCCATCACATGGGTGATTTCAATCACGGGTTCGAACCACCGCGCTCATTTCTGGCGTGACACGATCTTCCAAATCGTAGTCCGAATCAGTGGTTGCGCAGCGGAGTAACACAATGGGTTGAGCAAACTGTGTCCTAATCCCCACCAGTGAACTAAAATTATGGCATGTTCCGTTAATCGCGGAAATGACGGATGTATGACGTCATACAAGTCGTTAAGTGAGCCGAGAATACCGAAAGGTAACCAACATATAAAATAAGATATCACTACTAATGATAGAGTCAAGGTGGCCTTGTCTTGACTCCGTCGTGAATGCCTCGATCCCGCGGTAGTAGACCGCACGGCTCTGCTGATACGAACCCAACGATCATTAGTGTCGATGGGGTCTTCGCCAACTGGGGTCGAGAATGTCACTTCTTTGGGGGACAAAGTTTGGCTATGGCTTGGCTGATGTTGTGAGAAAATGGACGAGCTTTCACTCGTACCGTCGTCAGCTCGACCGAGGGTAGACGCGTCTCCATCCATTTCGAAAGCTGATTCCGCTGAGGCTGCACGTGCCATTTGAGATGATGTACATGCATGGTTGACAGTGTCATCGGGTGACGTGCTGTTGATAGCCACCTGGTTGTAATCATTATCATTATCTGAATTGGGACCAACATGATCTGGGTTCGAACCACTGTCACCTGGACGTGAACCTTCATTATCTGGACGTGCGCTTTCGTTATTTGAACATGAACCCTTGTTATCTTGGATTAAGTCATCATTATTTGGATTTGAATTTTTGTGAGCTGGGTTAGAACCACCATTATTTGGGCTGCTAAATTCAGCAGGGTTTGAGTTTAAACCAATTCCACTTGGGTTGAAACCAACGACGGGATTTGAACCATCATTATCTGTATTGGAAACATCGTCATCTGTGCTCGAACCATCATGATCTTGGTTTAAACCTTTATTATCCCGATTGACACCAACATCGTCTAGATGTTCACCATTATCTTCTAGATTGAGACCATCATTATCTAGATTGAAACCATCATTATCTTGATTGAATATATCAATATCTGGGTTCAAACCATCGTTATCTGGGCATGAACCACTGTTTTCTGGGACTGAACCAGCATTATCTGGATTTGAAATGTTGTTATCTGAGTTAGAACCACTACCTGGGTTGGTGGAGCCAGCGTAATTTGAGTTGAAACTACCTTTAGGCCTATTTGAGGAAAAGTCAACGTCAGGTTTTGAACCATCATTATCTGTACCGGAACTATTATTATCTGGATTGAAGCCAACATGATTTCGATTAGCACCATCCATATTTAATGTAGAAAGACTGGATTCATCCTTATCTAAATTTGGGCCATCTTCTCCTGCCGGGTTGTCACCACTGTTTTTCCGATTTGTACCATATAAGGGCAATTCCTCTGGAACGATGTCCATTTCTTTAAAACATCGCTGATATATTTTGTCCAGCGAAGAAGCTTCCCCAACGGATTTCATATCTAAAGATTCCGCCGACATTTTGATATCTGCAATTCCCGAGTCTCTATCCTTGGTGATAACGTCAATCCCGCTGAATTCTTTGCTGCTCTCCGTTGATTTGTTCTTTTGTGTAACCATCGATGATTTGCGTGGAGTGGCCGACGCCGGGTTCCGCCGGATTTTCAGGCATATCTTCCCGCAGAGGATCGTTATGATTGGGAACGGTATCCAGAATATAATCGCTATGGCGACGAGGTTTGAGGACAAATAGACGCTGAAAAGCGGGAAACAGACTCCTGGCGGGAGACTCGCACCCTGGTCCACGATGCCCCATATGGTGTTGAACGGTAACCAGATTGAGATAGATATACACCACACCGCAAAGATGCGACGATAAGCCACTTTTTGTTTCCGCGAATTGAAGTAGTTAATGGGGCTGAAGATGGCCTGGTGTCGATCAAAACACACCAGGATAATGCTGCATACTGACACGCTGACAAAGATGAATCGAAGTCCGTTCATCACTTGACAAAATATGTACCCGATGCCTAATTTATGATCCATAAAACTATCCGCGACGTTGAACGGCATGTTGAAGGCGCCGACGAGCCAATCAGTGGTGGCCAAGTTGATCAGGTAGAGATTGGAATATTTTCGTAATCGAGGCTCTTTTTGAAACGCCATGAGCACCAAAGTGTTCGCGGTTATCGTGAGAAGCGTGACGAGACAGGTGACGATAAACTCAACCAGATACAGGTGCTGATGATGATGATGATTGTCTTGGGGTTCCTTCCCATCGGGATCACGATGGTCCATCGTCGTCGTCATCGTGAGGACTGTTTCCGGGGTTGTTTGCAGAAACAACGAGACAAATGTTACAGTTTCTGTTGAATCATTGACCGTAACGAATTCTAAAATGTCCGCACCGGTGGTGTTCTCATAAATGTAGTCATTTATAGATTCCATCGTGGCTTACGTGGAAGATTCTAGCAGAAATTAAAATCAATTAAAGTAAAACTAATAAAATCGATGCTAATTTATTTCAAATGGACTTTAAAACTACGGTCTTCTTATTTGTTACGGATGTGCACAGAGCTGTGCTGAATAATCCATGGCGAATGACACGTTCAATGTTCTATTGTCAGCATAACCGACGATGTAATGCCATTTGCAGTAATAAATACCAACATATAAAGAAGTTGTACAGTGTTCAGAAACAATTTGACTAGTTTTAAAATAAGAGGTATGTTTCATCTGCACGGAAGTCGTTTCCTCGACGAGTATATCGCTGTTAGTGCATGTAAAGAAGTGTTTCATCGAGCTTATATAGTCATTTGGGTTTGACTTTTATCAAGAGTAGACGAACAACAATGTAAAGCAATCACACATGCAGTCACTGTGTTCTGACGTTTGAGTCATCGGGAGGAGTAGACAATAAATCACATGGATACCTTTCAAGTTCAACAATATTTTGTTTGTTAAAAGTGTTTTGACGTTTGTCAACACAAGAGGTATAGCGACGCCTACAATGTGAAACAATCACACGGCTGCATTCCAAGTTCAATATGATCATTTTTTGTTGTAATATCGAGATAGTTGATAGTCACTGTGTTTCGACGTTTGTCATCGTAATATAAGAGTAGAGACGAATAACATTGTAAAACAATGATGCGTTCCAAGTTCAAAATTAATGTAAACGTGTTCATCATCGAGATAGTTCGTCACCGTGTTTCGACGCGGCCTTTGTCATCGTAGAAGTAGAGACGAACAACAATATGAACAAATCACAAGGATGCACTTAAAGTTCAAGTTCAAAATGAGTTATTGTATTCATGCAGATAGTTAGCCACTCATCGTTGGACGTTGGATGCAATGATAAAGATTTGTCCAGCGAGCAGATAACCGTTCTGGTTTGTTCAGCACTAGACGGCGAAATCAATACGATGATAATTAAGTTAAACCGTGGACGACACAAAACGGTGCGGTTACAATAAGCCCGGCTATAATCACATTTTAATTGAAGGACGTTACATCCACAAAATTGTCGTGAAATTTCATTATGACGAAATAATTACAATAGCACAGTATGATAATAATTAAAGGAACCCATATACACAACAGCGAGGCGAGACGGGGTTTCTTACAGCGATAGCGAGCGGTTATAAATATTAGCTCTGTGCGGAAGAAACCTATAAGATATGATCGCGTATGCCGTTTAGAGGGCGTTTGTCGAGTGTATATGAGGAGGATGTTTTATAATTCAATAATAAAAAATCCTCTTCTCTGATAATCTCGCTAATTGTTGCCGCAGCTGTTTGACCATGCGCACTCACGTCACACCGACGAAGCATAGTTATGTCATAGACCATTTTCCTAATTCGACGAAAACATTGACTGGTACTTTTAATGATACTAACGATGATTGGAGCATTTGGAGTCATGCTGGCGGGTCCAGAAGTGTTTTGACATCAGTCAGACTATAGGTATTAACTTTAAGACTATGAAGTTATCTACCAAAAAATCCCATATTACATATTATACACAGAGTCCATAAGGCCTTTTGATATCACGCTTCATGTTTAAGGTAACAATTAACATCGTACACAATGCTAAATAGTTCATGCTATCTACTGAAGATAGCAATATACATACATATTGTATATGAAACAAGGCTAATTGATAATATAAAGGTACTGATGATAGAATTGTAAAATAGTTTTGTTGCGGTAACCAAGTGTCACTCAGCGCCATGGTCTACACTCTTAGAAGAAAAGGGAGTCTTGTTGGACTATATATACAAGAGCCCTGGAAGGGACATTAAAATATTTACACAAATAAAAATAATAAAGTCGGGCCCCGAGTCCCCCGACCCCTAGATGTTATATCCGACCCCTAGATATGTATATTTGACCCCGAGATGATCTCGAACCCGAGCTTTTAAACTGATGACCTATGATCTCCGACCCTGATATACTATCTCTTGCACCGAGTTATTATCTCCCCACCGTAAAATTTTATCTCTGGCTCCGAGATATTAACACCGAATTCCGAGATATTATAACAAATAAAATACTAAACCGTATTAAAATATATCACGGTCGAATATCTCAGAGTTGAAGATAATATCTAGGGGTCAGAGAGAGATAATATGTCGGGGCCGACTTATTTTAGTTGTATCAACTCTTTATCTTTAGTATTGCACTCCATCATTAAAACATACTTCCTATTCAAGAAGGCCAAGTTACAAAAATAACATGTTTCTTGATGTGACTTTGATATCCCTTCCGGGGCTTCGTATTGGACGGATACAGAATGTGCAGTGCAGATTCAAACTACCGACTATTTTACAGGCGATGCGTCCCTAACACATATAATCACGCAGGAGAAGTTCAAGGCTTTTCCATGTGAATTTGCTGATGTATCATTTGAAAATATGTCTCTATAGTAACCAGAAAATGACGTAATCTAACTTCCGCTGCCTTATTATTTTATTTTAATTAAAGGCATATTATATGATCTTTTCCAGAGAGCGCCCTCTATTCATGATTTTTTTTAGGAAGTAGATTTTCTTGCAGATTTACATTTCTGAACATAATTCGTACATACATTCCTAGTTACAGAGCGATACGATTCCTAATTACCTCAAAATCATGATTTTGAGTGAATTTACTAGTGAAAATATAAACTGTCGTGTTATCCCGACAGTTTATTATCACTCTAAAACCATGATTTTGAAGTAATTAAGAGTCGTATCGCCCTGTAACCTGGAATGTATGTACGATTTATGATCAGAAATGTAAATCTGCAAGAAAATCTGCTTTCAATTTTTTTTCTCGATGTTGAGGGCGTTCCCTTGAAAGATCACATAATATACCTTTAATTGGGATTTGCCAGTTGCAATCCTACACCCCTTATGAAAGACATGACCTTAATCTTCCATTCAGGTAACAACCCCATTTGAAATTCACACTCCCTATGGGGAAGATAAGCTATTGTCTTCCATGGGGAGGGGGGGGGGGGTGCATTTCAAATGGAATTGCCCAAGTGGACTAGCCCATACATCAATTAGCACGATTTTTGATACGCAATTTACATGTGTCTTGCATACTATGTAAACTTGTAATGTTAATTGCTTTCTTCAGTAGATAGCATGATCATAATAACATCAATTAGCATGGTTTTCATACGCAATACGGAATACATGTTGCTTGCATTGTGTTTACATGAAAAGTTAATTGTTTTTTTTTCAGTAGATATCACGACCATAATGCCATCAATTAGCATGGTTTTCATACGCAATGCGGTATACATGCTGCTTGCATTGTTTACATGAAATGTTAATTGCTATTTTCAGTAGATATCACGACCATAATGCCATCAATTCGCATGGTTTTCATATGCTATATACATGCTTCTTGCATTGTTCTCGTGAAATGTTAATTGCTATCTTCAGTAGATAGCATGATCAGAATTGCCATCAATTAGCACGGTGCTCATATGCAATATACATGTACATGTCTTTGCATTGTGTTAACATGCAATGTTAATTGCTATCTTCAGTAGATAGCATGATGTAATGCCATCAATTAACATAGTGTTCATATGCAATATACATATCTTTGCATTGCTATCTTCAGTAGATAGCATGATCAGAAATGCCATCAATTAGCACAGTGTTCATATGCAATATACAGGGTGTAACAACAAAATTATACAATTTTGAAAAAATAAATAAAAATAATTCCAAAGTAATTTCTGTTTTAATTTTTAATGTTGGGCAAATGGAATTTTCACAGCTTCCTAATAAGCTTTGTTTCATGAAAATCGGTGGTCATGTAGCCGATATATGATCAATTGTCTAAAGTAGTCGTGAAACCATCTGGGCCACTTTGGCTAAATCACTGGGAAGAGCAGTACATGTATATGAATGGAGTCAAACCATGAATATAGGAATAGAGCGCTCTTGTGAGACAATGGTTCATTTCAAGTGGATCGTCTGGCGGCAGACTTTCCAAGGAGACTCCATATATGCACAGTGGCTGGAGCTGGGTGCGGCAGGAAATATGTATGCATGACATTTTCATTGGAGACGAAACAATGTTTCCTATGGATAGCAGAGTAAACACCAGTCTTATCAGCCATGCGCACAGGAATAACCCCTCTGCTAGATTTCACTTATGACCGCCCAAAATCAGACAGAAACTGTTTGTTCGGGCAGGAATCTTTGGTGGTGGGACTTTGATTGGACATATCTTCATAGATGTGAACATGTATTAATGCTTAACGATACCTTGATCTGTTTAACAACTCAGTTAGCACATGGAAGATACCTGTTGAACCAGATTGGCTCCATATCTCGTCTATGGTGGTTTCAAGATGGGTACCATGTCAGGTTTCAATTATGGACTCAACGAAATTGATCAAGATATTATTATTTATTAGTTAAAATTCATGAATGTATCCATTGAAATGAAATAAAACTATTTGAAAACAAAATCGTCCCCTTAAAACCAGAACTGTCTATGTCTAAAAATTGCATTTTGAGAAAAGCGTTTGAAAGTTCAATTGAAGCTGAAAAATCAGAAAATTCAAATAAAGTCTAAATCTTTACTCATTTGTTAAAAAGTGATTTATGAGCATCATACTCAAAGACCCTCGGGTGGTCAAAAAATGGACATAACCAGTTCTGGTTGAAGAATGTGACAACCGTAGCAGCCATGTGGATCAATCTACGTCGTAAATTAGAAAAAATACAATTTTACAGTAATATCGCGCTTCAATCAGTTGCTTACGCACTACAGACTGCACACAGATGTAAATGTTATAGTGCTAGTCCAAGAACATGCTGGACATAGTCAGTTTTGGCTGAAACAAAAAAAATGGTTAATGGACATAGACATAGCACATAGACAGTTTTGGCACTAAGATTTTAAAAAGAAATGGACATATACATAATTGGAATTCCTAGGGAGCCCTCTATTTTTTTAGATTGGACATAGACACTTGTGGCATAGATGAAGGATCGATTAACTACTATTATGGTGGTACTAACTCAATTTTGCCTAAATTGGACATAGACAGTTCTGGTCAGGCATGCAAAAAGTGCGGGAGCGGGGAGCACCGCTCCTAGGAAGAGACAGTTAAAATTGAGGAAATAATGCCTTCGGGAAGAAAAATTAATTGAGGGGAAAAAAGAAAGGAAGATTAAAAAAAAAAGAGGAAAAAGAAGAGGAAAAAAGAGGAGAGAAAAAAGAAAGGAGGAAAGAAAAAAGGGAAATTAATAAAAGAGAGAAAAAGATAGCAGCACAACAGCTATATTCAAGTTGGAAGTGAGGCAGTGAAACCACAGACTGGAACAACGTGATAAGCATACCAACAAGGAAATCTCAAGACCTTTGGTGGAACTTACATTATTAATGTACCAGTTGAACATGGAAAGAGGTACAATACAACTCATATTTGAGGACATTTCTAAATCATCATCAGGGCAGGCATTCAATGAAAAATAGCGAAAAAGAAGCAGAGCCGTGAAGGTGCAAATAACGGAGCACATTTATACAGTGTGGATTCCGAGCCATAAAAGAAACTTAGTTTATCAATGCCGCACTAAAATATTGAAGGTAACGCTTTTGAGGACGACCTGGAACACCTCGAAGAGGAAATATTGAACCGAGGAGATGCACCAACAACAAGTTGGAGAGTAATATAGATTTGAGGAAATGGAATCATCAACACCAAGAGGAAAAGACAGGAACACTAATGGATATGATATAATAGGATTTGTTGTTCTACAGGGGATGTATGGATTTCAAATAGAATAGCCCTTTTTAAAGCAGGGCACGGCTAATTTAAGAGTGGTTTCCCCTTTAATCTCTAACAAATTACATTACAGCGATGACCATGGTAGACCCCTTCATGTAGTTTTAACAATACATCATTATTTAGTCAAAAGTAATTATGCTTGAGTGATAAACTGAAACGTAAAAAGCGGCATAATTCTGTTATACCCTGCACACCTACATCGGTAGTATGCGTTCTTAAAAATCATGCACTATGAATACCTCTGTGAAGGGTATAACAGAATTACTCCTAAAAAGCACCATACGATGATTGTTTTAATCGCTTCAATAGCCGCATGTCGCGTTATTATATGCCTAATCGATTTGGATCACCTATAATTAAACCATACACCATTATAATTATCCTGTAACGATGTAACATATCAGATTCAGTATAGGCCTATAATTGTTCCATCTGTGTTGGTTTTGTTACAAGTGCTAACGTATTATTTCTCATAATTACAATTATAATAAATATTCGCAATGGATATATTTTTTATTATTGACCAGGTGTGCCCCTATTGTTTCCTAGTCTTAGACCGTAATCCTGTATTTTCACTGTCCTTTGTTTTGGCTGTGCATAATTATGACTTGTTGGACACACCACCTGTTTGTGTGGGGGATCGCCTACTAATAAAATTTTAAAAATGAGATTTGAGGAAATCATATTTTTGCTTTAATAGGAAAAAAGCACAACACGTTTGCAACCTGCTCTTCACGAATTGTTAGGCATTTGTTTTGGAGCTGAAGCCAATCGGTATTGCATAGGAAAGGTGTGCCGCTAACAGCAATTAATACAAAGAAGATGTGGCTATAGCACATGCCTTGCTCAACAATATTCTCACTTCTGAAGGGATGCAGAAGCTATATTTTAAGTTACGGTGTGATTTATTGAGGAAATATTGAACTTTAGAACCATGCTCCTGAGGAAGAAATAACTTGTTGCACCCCTGGTTCTGGTTTTAAGGGGACGAAATTATGCAGTTATCTTAATGATCCTTGCATGATACCTTAGCCATTTAATTTCAACAAACAATATTGGATTCTATGCTGGAAGTGGCCCAACCCGATTTCTAGATGACTTAGTAGATTGGTCATAATTCTTAAACAAAAGCAGTTAAAAAGACCAAACAAAATTATCCTGGTAGTCAACATATCAGTTATCACAGAGTGTAAATGATTTTGACATTGCATGATTTTAATATTGGGTTAAAAATAAAATTGCAATTGTATAATTTTTTTGTTACAGTCTGTACATGTCTTTGCATTGTGTTAACATGCAATGTTAATTGCTATCTTCAGTAGATAGCATGATCAGAAATGCCATTAATTAGCATTGTGTTCATATGCTATACATTCTTCTTGCATTGTTTACATGAAATGTTCATTGTTATCTTCAGTAGATAGCATGATCAGAAATGCCATCAATTAGCATGGTGTTCATATGCAATATCTTTGCATTGTGTTAACTTACCGTCTTACCGCTCCCATAACCCTCCTGGGTCGTAGGGGCACTGCATGCTGGATTTCACCACCTCCCTCCATCTGACTCGGTCATGTGCTAATGCTTGGGTCTCAGCGAAGGTTTTCCCAGTCCATTCTGTGATGTTGTCTCTCCAACTTTTCCTCTGGCGACCTCTTCTTCGCTTGCCCTCTACGGTGCCCTGCAGGATGGTCTTGGAGAGGCCACTTGATCTGGTCACATGGCCATACCATTTTAGTTTCCGCTTTTTCACGGTGGCCAGCAGGTTTGTATAGTTCTTCATGTGCTGTGCCACTCTACGACGCACTTCCTCGTTTGTGATGTGGTCAGTATATGAAATGCCAAGAAGGCGTCTAAGACTTCTCATCTCTACCGCTTCAATCTTTCTCTGTAGTTCTGCTGTCAGAGTCCATGACTCGCATGCATACAAGAAGATGGAGAGCACAAGGGCATGCAGAAGCCTTAGTTTGGTGCCGAGAGTGATATTTTTATCTCTCCAAATGGGTTGTAACTTCGCCAAGGCAGCTGTTGTAAGTGCGATTCTTGAAAGGATTTCTGGCTTTGAACCTTCGTCGCTGATGATGGCCCCAAGGTATTTGAACTTCTTAACTGTCTGCAGTCTTTGGCCATTGACTGTGATTGGTGTTGTTATCACTTCGTCTTTGTTACTCATCAGCTTAGTTTTCTCTGCACTTATTTCCATGCCATATCTTGTCGATGTTTTGTCCAGTTGGTCAACCAAACTCACCAGCTCTTCTTCACTACCTGCCAGTCCGTCAATGTCGTCAGCAAACCTCAGATTGGTGATGTTTCTCCCTCCTATGCTGACTGTTCCATTGTGGTCTGTTAGTGCATCAGTCATGATTCTTTCTAGGAAGATATTGAATAAGGTAGGGGATAGTAGGCAGCCTTGTCGGACTCCAACTGCGGTGTGGAACCATTTACCAACTTTACCTTGTGCAAGTACTGCGCTGCTGGCTTTGCTGTACAGTTGCTCGATGGTTTGAATGAGCTTTTGGCCCATGTTGTAAAGCTTCATCGTGGCCCACAGTGCTTTGTGCCACACACGGTCAAAGGCCTTTTTAAAGTCAATAAACACATGGAAGATGTCTTGCTGATGTTGGTTGTACTTCTCGCACAAAACTCGCAGGTTGAATATTTGCTCCATTGTGCTTCTTCCACTTCTGAAACCGGCCTGCTCTTCAGCTATGATTTCTTCCGCCTGTGGTCTCAGTCTGTTCAGTAGGACTTTGAGCATGACTTTGCTGCCATGGCTGATTAGACTTATGGTTCTGTAGTTCTGGCATTGCTGTAAGTTGCCTTTCTTGGGTAGAGTGATGATGAGTGACTTGGTCCATGGTGTTGGCCATTCACCAGTTTGCCAGATCTTGTTGCAGATGTTGGTGAGGAGGTCTACCACAGCTTCGCCACCTTGCTTAATGAGCTCTGCTGGAATATTGTCCACTCCTGGTGATTTTCCATTTTTCAAAGATTTTATTGCTTGCTCCACTTCTTCCCTTAAGATGGGAAAGTCATCATCATTTGAAGATTCGTGGCATACAGTTACATTGGGATCGCCTTTAGTCTGGTGGTTATATAGGTCTGAGCAATACTCTGTCCACCTCTTAAGAATGTCTTCCTCCTCTGTGAGACAGTTGCCATTTTTGTCGTGAATGGTGCTGACTCGCGTCTGTCTTGTTTTTGTGAGGTCTTTGACAATCTGAAATGCTCTTCTACTGTTGTTTTTCTCCAGACTTTCTTCCATATCTATGCACTGCTTCTTGATCCACTGATCTTTCGCCATGTTCATCCGTTTCCTGACCTTCTTGTTGGCTTTTTTGTACGCTGTGGCACCTGTAGGAGTATTCTTCATTTTCTTAAGGTCTCTTCGTTTATCACACATGTCAAGAATGTCATCTGTAACCCATGGCTGTGTTTTCCTGCGATATTTCCCAAGTGCCTCTTCTGCTGTCTTGATCATTATTTCGTTGAATTTCGTTGTCAGCATTTCTGCACTATCATCAAGCATCAACAAGGGAGCAAACTTTCCACCCACTGTTGCCTGGAAGGTTTCACAGACGCTAGGATCTTTCAGTCTGTCCAAGTTGAACTTCAGCCTGGTGCTCTTGCTTTTCTTGACATACTTCAACCTGACACGAAAGTTCAGTATTACCATATCATGGTCGCTTCCAACATCTGTGCCTGGGTATGTCCTTGTTGTCTCTTTGTTAATTCCTGACTGGAAGCGTCTCCGCACCATTATATAGTCAATCTGGTTGTGGTATCGGCCATTGGGTGCATGCCAAGTCCAACGTCTAGATGGCTTGTGCTTTCCAAGTGTGTTTGCAAGTACCATGTTGTTGTATCTAGCAAATTCCAGCAGTCTTAGCCCTCTATCGTTGGTTATGATATTGCAAGAGCCGCCGCAGATATCTTTCCAATCCTTCTGTGCATCTTCGCCGACCTTCGAGTTCCAGTCTCCCTGAATGATCAGAATGTCCTTCTTGTTGACTTTATCAATGACCTCTTGGAGTTGGGCGTAAAAAGATTCCACCTGGTTATCATCATAGGCTGATGTTGGTGCATAAGCCTGGATCACTGTGATGTTAAAAGGCGCTGCTCGTAGGCGGATAGTTATAATCCTGCTTGATATTGGGCAGCATCCCATTACAGTATTCTTGATGTTCTTGTTTACGAGAAATCCTACTCCATTGGCATGTCTGTCAAGTTCGCCACTGTAGTACAACACATGTCCTTCATCTGTATAGTGCTCCCCACAAGTCTTCCATCGCATCTCACAGAGTCCTACAATATGCCACGTATATTTCTCCAGCTCATGTGTTAGTTCATGAAGCTTCCCTGTTTGGGCAAGAGTTCTTACGTTCCATGTGGCTATTGAGATACGATTTCTACCACGGATCTTCTGTGTGGAGGTTTCACCAGTATCATATTTTTCACGCCTGTCCTGATGTGAGGCAGATCGCGCGGTCCTTGTTAACCCGGGCGACGACCGGTCCGGTATAGGGTATGTAGTAGGTGTAGCCATCATATAATGTCTCTAGGGCAGTTAAGGCCTAGCGGAGCCCATCCCTCTCCAGGCCTGATGCTCAATAACTAGAAGTGTTAACATGCAATGTTAATTGCTATCGTCAGAAGATAGCATGATAAGAAATGCCATCAATTAACATGGTGTTCATATGCTATACAGGGTGTATCAGAAAGAACTGTACCGTGTTTCTAAAATACATAAAAAATACAAAATGATTATTGTTTTAAATTTAAACACCTGCAATATAAAGGTGAACGTGTTTCCTATAGTATATGTTAACTTCATTGAGATATCTTTTTTTTGTTTTCGTGTGGTAAGACATAATCTAAAATCGATGTAGCCCACACCACATAAGCAATATTCAAAACTCCCGCCAAAGAAAGGAAAGTTAAAACCCCTCAAGCAGAACAAATCCCAGTTTATTTGCGGATTAAAAATCAAAATTAATCTCCAAATTTCACCCACAAAAGTATGCAAATAATAAATAGTTACAAGTGATGTGAAAAGTTGAGATATGGTGACCAAAAATAAACCCTGTCCTATGGACGGATGGATATCTCAGGTAGGGTTAGTAATTTCACAGATTTTTTAAATTGATAATTTCGACCAAAATTGAAATCTACCATCTTTACCAGAAAGTCTGTATTTTCCATCAGAAATGTCAGATTTTCAAAATTTAAAATTCTTATGAAAGCTGGGTGTTTGCGCAAGATACATGTATATGCGAAAACGGTTTGAATAATATCAATCGAATTCATACCCTAATAAATCATATTGCCTCGGTACAGTTCATTCTGATACACCCTGTACATGCTTCTTGCATTGTGTTAACATGCAATATTAATTGCTATCTTCAGTAGATAGCGTGATCAGAAATGCCATCAATTAGCACGGCGTTCATATGCAATATACATGTCTTTGAATTGTCTTAACATGAAATGTTAATTGCTATCTTCAGTAGATAGCATGATCAGAAATGCCATCAATTAGCACGGTGTTTATATGCAATATACATGTCTTTGCATTATGTTAACTTGCAATGTAAAATGCTATCTTCAGTTGATAGCATGGTGGTCATAATGCATGTAAGCCATCACGAATTATACAGGGAGTAAATAGGGAGCCATAGTAATATGCAGAATGAATATTGGATCAGGTGAATGTATGATAATAATAAACTGACTTGTTTCCATGTTTTATACAGGTGGACTTTCGGAATACGACTATACTGCCGCTCCAAAACATTTCTATACCGGCGACGCAATACATTTTGTGCGAACAGACAACTTGTGACAAAAGGGGGCATATCAATTTATATTTAGCTATGTCGGCCACGCAAAATATTTTGCCTGCTATGCCGGCGACACAATACATTTTGTGCGAACTAGGCATGTGACAGAAAGGGGGATATTATTAGTAGTGGCAGAAGGGGCATATTAATTCATTTTTGGCTATGCCGGACAAGCAAAATATTGTGATAGGAAGGGGGATTTAACTTCAATATTGCTATGCCGGTGACGCAATACATTTTGTACGAACTAGGCTTGTGACAGAAAGGGGGCATATTAGTAGTAGTGGCAGAAGGGGGCATATTAATTCATTTTTGGCTATGCCGGACAAGCAAAATATTGTGATAGGAAGGGGGATTTAACTTCAATATTGCTATGCCGGCGACGCAATACATTTTATGCGGACCGATAACTTGTGACAGGAAGGAGGCATATATTAGTTCATTTTGGATATGCTGGCCACGCATTCACTTTTTTATTTTAACCTGGGCACGCATTCACTTTTTATTTTAAACTGTGCTTACAAATTGTGACAGGAAGGGGCAAGCACACTATAGTGTTAGGTATTTATTCCATGCCATGCCATTTTAATTTTGTTTCTGTGCCGGGTCCCTCAGACTCTTATTTTTTTCTCTATGCCAGCTGTGACAAGTGCGCTATAGTCTTACACATTTTCCACAGAGTCTGTGCGGTACTCAACATTTCTTTTCATGCAAGCCATCACGAAATACTTACATGATACTTTTTACTTTTAATATGTTTAAGGGTACTGTTTCATCCCGACTAATGTGTGACACTGTGTCAGGTAGTGTGCCAAATGCAGCCGTTTTACATGATATTTTGCCTATTGTTATCTTAATTGTTCATCCTGATTTATGTGTGACACTGTGCCAGGGTTGCCTAAATACTTTATGTACGATATGTCATTGTGCCAGATACAAAATACTTACGTGATATTTGGCTTTTTAATATGTTATCTTAATTGTTCATCCCGACTTATGTGTGACACTGTGCCAGGGCTGCCTAAATACTTTATGTACGCTATGTCAGTGTGCCAGATACAAAATACTTACATGATATGTTTACTTCTAATATGTTATCTAAAATGTTTCATCCCGACTTATGTGTGACACTGTGCCAGGGCCGACTAAATACTTTATGACCGCTATGTTAGTGTGCCAGATACAAAATATGATATGTTTACTTCTAATATGTTTTCTAAACTGTTTCATCCCCACTTATGTGTGACACTGTGCCAGGGCTGCCTAAATACTTTATGACCGCTATGTTAGTGTGCCAGATACAAAATACTTACATGATATGTTTCCTTATAATATGTTATATAAACTTTTTTATCCCGAATTATGTGTGACACTGTGCCAGGGCTGCCTAAATACTTATGTCAATGTGCTTTATACAAAATACATGATATTTTGACTTTTTAAATGTTTTCTAAACTGTTTCATCCCGACGTATGTGTGACACTGTGCCAGGCTGGCTAGGGCTGCCTAAATACTTCATGTAGTTATGTCAGTGTGCCAGATACAAAATACTTACATGAAATGTTTACTTCTAATATGTTATTTAAACTGTATCATCCCGACTTATGTGTGACACTGTGACAGGGCTGCCTAAATACTTCATGTAGTTATGTCAGTGTGCCAGATACAAAATACATGATATTTTGACTTTTAATATGTTATCTTAATTGTTCATCCCAACTTATGTGTGACACTGTGCCAGGGCTGCCTAAATATTTTATGACTGTTATGTTAGTGTGCCAGATAAAAAAATACTTGCATGATATGTTTACTTCTAATATGTTATATAAACTGTTTAAGTAAATGTTAACACTAAGTAATGTAAAGATCTACCGTATCATATATGAGTTAGGTTTGCCTGGCACAGTGTCATATAAGTAAAACTAAAGACGGCCTGCCTGGCACAGTGCCAGAATGAATAAGGACTTTAAAAGTAAATGTTAACACCAAGGAATGTAAAGATCTACCTTATCATATATGAGTTAGGTTTGCCTGGCACAGTGTCATATAAGTAAAACTAAAGACGGCCTGCCTGGCACAGTGTCACAGTGCCAGAATGAATAAGGACTTTAAAAGTAAATGTTAACACTAAATAATGTAAAGACCTACCTTATCATATATGAGTTAGGTTTGCCTGGCACAGTGTCATATAAGTAAAACTAAAGACAGCCT
Source organism: Ophiura sarsii (assembly GCA_035610835.1). NCBI lineage: Eukaryota > Metazoa > Echinodermata > Ophiuroidea > Amphilepidida > Ophiuridae > Ophiura > Ophiura sarsii. The sequence goes on from CM069456.1 coordinate 66,726,654, forward strand.
GCCTGGCACAGTGTCACAGTGCCAGAATGAATAAGGACTTTAAAAGTAAATGTTAACACTAAGTAATGTAAAGATCTACCTTATCATATATGAGTTAGGTTTGCATGGCACAGTGTCATATAAGTAAAACTAAAGACGGCCTGCCTGGCACAGTGTCACAGTGACAGAATGAATGAGGACTTTAAAAATAAATGTTAACACTAAGTAATATAAAGATCTACCGTATCATATATGAGTTAGGTTTGCCTGGCACAGTGTCATATAAGTAAAACTAAAGACGGCCTGCCTGGCACAGTGTCACAGTGACAGAATGAATAAGGACTTTAAAAGTAAATGTTAACACTTAATAATGTAAAGATCTACCTTGTCATATATGAGTTAGGTTTGCCTGGCACAGTGTCATATAAGTAAAACTACAGACGACCTGCCTGGCACAGTGCCAGAATGAATAAGGACTTTAAAAGTAAATGTTAACACTAAATAATGTAAAGACCTACCTTATCATATATGAGTTAGGTTTGCCTGGCACAGTGTCATATAAGTAAAACTAAAGACAGCCTGCCTGGCACAGTGTCACAGTGCCAGAATGAATAAGGACTTTAAAAGTAAATGTTAACACTAAGTAATGTAAAGATCTACCTTATCATATATGAGTTAGGTTTGCATGGCACAGTGTCATATAAGTAAAACTAAAGACAGCCTGCCTGGCAGTGTGTCACAGTGCCAGAATGAATAAGGACGTACTTTAAAAGTAAATGTTAACACTAAGTAATGTAAAGATCTACCGTATCATATATGAGTTAGGTTTGCCTGGCACAGTGTCATATAAGTAAAACTAAAGACGGCCTGTCTGGCACAGTGTCACGGTGACAAAATGAATAAGGACTTTAAAAGTAAATGTTAACACTAAGTAATGTAAAGATCTACCGTATCATATATGAGTTAGGTTTGCCTGGCACAGTGTCATATAAGTAAAACTAAAGACGGCCTGTCTGGCACAGTGTCACGGTGACAAAATGAATAAGGACTTTAAAAGTAAATGTTAACACTAAGTAATGTAAAGATCTACCGTATCATATATGAGTTAGGTTTGCCTGGCACAGTGTCATATAAGTAAAACTAAAGACAGCCTGCCTGGCAGAGTGTCACAGTGACAGAATGAATAAGGACTTTAAAAGTAAATGTTAACACTAAGTAATGTAAAGATCTACCGTATCATATATGAGTTCGGTTTGCCTGGCACAGTGTCATATAAGTAAAACTAAAGATGGCCTGCCTGGCACAGTGCCAGAATGAATAAGGACTTTAAAAGTAAATGTTAACACCAAGAAATGTAAAGATCTACCTTAATATATATGAGTTAGGTTTGCCTGGCACAGTGTCATATAAGTAAAACTAAAGACGGCCTGCCTGGCACAGTGTCACAGTGACAAAATGAATAAGGACTTTAAAAATAAATGTTAACACTAAGTAATGTAAAGATCAATCTTATCATATATGAGTTAGGTTTGCCTGGCACAGTGTCATATAAGTAAAACTAAAGACGGCCTGCCTGGCACAGTGTCACAGTGACAGAATGAATAAGGACTTTAAAAGTAAATGTTAACACTAAATAATGTAAAGACCTACCTTATCATATATGAGTTAGGTTTGCCTGGCACAGTGTCATATAAGTAAAACTAAAGACAGCCTGCCTGGCACAGTGTCACAGTGCCAGAATGAATAAGGACTTTAAAAGTAAATGTTAACACTAAGTAATGTAAAGATCTACCTTATCATATATGAGTTAGGTTTGCATGGCACAGTGTCATATAAGTAAAACTAAAGACGGCCTGCCTGGCACAGTGTCACAGTGCCAGAATGAATAAGGACTTTAAAAATAATTTGTTAACACTAAGTAATGTAAGATCTACCGTATCATATATGTGTTAGGTTTGCCTGGCACAGTGTCATATAAGTAAAACTAAAGACGGCCTGTCTGGCACAGTGTCACGGTGACAAAATGAATAAGGACTTTAAAAGTAAATGTTAACACTAAGTAATGTAAAGATCTACCGTATCATATATGAGTTAGGTTTGCCTGGCACAGTGTCATACAAGTAAAGTCCTCAAATCATTGCTTTGATATGCATGGGTACGTCAAATTCGAATTTGAGTATAAGAATAAACTTACCTATTGATGAATCTTATTGTGAAAGTTTTAGAATGAGAAAGGCATACCAGAAACACAAAAGCTAAGATAACACATTAAAAGTCAAAATATCATGTATTTTGTATCTGGCACACTGACATAACTACATGAAGTATTTAGGCAGCCCTGACACAGTGTCACACATAATTCGGGATGAAACAGTTTATATAACATATTAGAAGTATACATATCATGTAAGTATTTTGTATCTGGCACACTAACATAGCGGTCATAAAGTATTTAGGCAGCCCTGGCACAGTGTCACACATAAGTCAAGATAAACCAGTAAAGATAACATATTAAATGTCAAAATATCATGTATTTTGTATGGCACATTGACATTATTATAACTACATGAAGTATTTAGGCAGCCCTGGCACAGTGTCACACATAAGTCGGTATTAAACAGTTTATATATAACATATTAGAAGTAAACATATCATGTAAGTATTTTGTATCTGGCAAACTAACTTAGCGGTCATAAAGTATTTAGGCAGCCCTGGCACAGTGTCACACATACGTCGGGATGAAACAGTTTAGAAAACATATTAAAAGTCAAAATATCATGTATTTTGTATATTGCACATTGACATAACTACGTGAAGTATTTAGGCAGCCGGCCCTGGCACAGTGTCACACATAAGTCGGGATGAAACAGTTTATATATAACATATTAGAAGTAAACATATCATGTAAGTATTTTGTATCTGGCAAACTAACTTAGCGGTCATAAAGTATTTAGGCAGCCCTGGCACAGTGTCACACATACGTCGGGATGAAACAGTTTAGAAAACATATTAAAAGTCAAAATATCATGTATTTTGTATATTGCACATTGACATAACTACGTGAAGTATTTAGGCAGCCGGCCCTGGCACAGTGTCACACATAAGTCGGGATGAAACAGTTTATATAACATATTAGAAGTAAACATATCGTGTAGGGGCCTAAGTATTTTGTATCTGGCACATAGCGGTCATTAAGTATTTAGGCAGCCCTGGCACAGTGTCACACATAATTCGGGATGAAACAGTTTATATAACATATTAGAAGTAACATATCATGTAAGTATTTTGTATCTGGCACACTAACATAGCGGTCATAAAGTATTTAGGCAGCCCTGGCACAGTGTCACACATAAGTCGGGATGAAACAGTTTAGAAAACATATTAGAAGTCAAAATATGATGTATTTTGTATCTGGCACACTGACATAACTACGTGAAGTATTTAGGCAGCCCTGGCACAGTGTCACGTCGGGATGAAACAGTTTAGATAAAATATTAGATAACATATTAGAAGTACACATATAAGTCGGGATGAAACAGTTTAGATAACATATTAGAAGTAATCATTTCATGTAAGTATTTTGTATATGGCACATTGACATAGTGGTCATAAAGTATTTAGGCATTAACTTACAATATCACGAAATTTCGTGATGGCTTACATAATGTCATGAAATGAACCAAGCAGACCATCACGAAACTTCGTGATGGCTTACATAGAGGTAACACCATCAATTAGCAGTGTTTTCACTCACCCATATACATTTTTATATTTACCCTTGATTGGAAATTGTACACAAGAGTGAAAAATGGTGGAAATTACATTGTTTTACTGCTTAAACCACTGTTCAAACACACGTTTTCGCCATGTATTTTGGGTTTTTTTTTGGGGGGGGGGGGGGTGGGAGTGGAGTAACTGCATTTTAAAAATGGTACAAAGAAAACCCAAAAAAATAAGGTCGATCGGGCTCTTAGATATACCAACAGCATATAATAGTTAATCTTGGAAAGTATATCCTCAGGGTGAGTCAAAATAAAATATTTATTAAAAATATCTGTTATCAGAATATGAAAGCAACCAATGTATGCGACAATAGATGCATTTATTCACTATCATCAGCAAAAAGAATCATGACATTTCATGGTACCGTTCACCTGATGACTATCTTGGTAAAGTTACTGCATTTTGAAACCGAACACAATATTGAATATTTTACTCAATAATGCTTGATCAATGAACAAGTAGATTCATGTATGGTACAACTAACAAAGACAAATCAGACATTTTCAGTTATTTTATCAAACATTAAATGAGAAATAATGTCAAAACATTTTCATTATGACACGAATTAAGCAACAACAACAACAACAAATTTGGCTTTTGTGATAGTCGGCCTCAGCTCGGACTAGAGTGTGGACCGTTTTCAATAGTGAGATTTAATAGATCTTGTCAGAGAAAATATCGCAAATCTTGTTCGGTTTATAAAATGTTGACTTTTACGCAAATGATAAATTATGTTTGCCACAACCAATTTCAACCAACTAAAATTCTTTAGAAAGCTAATGAAATACCCCGTCTACCTTAATAATCTGTGAATTTGTGTGCACAGATTTTAAGAAATGAACTCCCAAGGTTGAGTACACTTTTTTTTGGACTCACCCTGTATAACATTGAAAGCATTTTTCATCCTGATTAGAGATTAATTATTGATTCTTTAACACTTTCCACGCGGCTATTGTTTTACCATACACAAAACAGATTTTTCAGAAACCTTTCACAATTTTCAAAGTCTATCTCAAAGATTACTGACCCGATACTAGGCATGCTTGTACTTATCTTAATGCATTTCTCAAGATGATTCCAAATATGGAAATGACATTCCATAATTTTGATATATTTTTTAAACATTTTGTGAAATTTTGGAATGTCGTCTGCAGCTGCCTGCCGCGTGGAAAGTGTTAAACAACTTTTTAATGTTTTTGATTTTCAGAGTAAAACAATCCCATGTTTTAAATGGTGCCAAAAACTGAGCTATATTCAATAGCTAGTATACGATATTCAATGTTATATTTCAGGCATTTTATGTAGTATATTCGTCTATTTATATCTACAGTGGCTTGAAAAAGGGCATACACTTTTTCACTTAGCGATAAATAATATAGACGTATAGGCAAGGCCACGATTCAGTCTGCTAGAAATATTTGTAACAAGGACATTTGGTTACGTTAAGTATTTTTTTTTAGAACTTAAATTAATAAAATATGGGAAGAAAGCGGGTTTCTATATGGCAGGATGTACCGCATTTAATACTGGAGCGGTCAAGATCCTTTTACTAGTTGGAAACTTTAATCTTTACCGAGTGTGGATTTCCTGAGCGCCACTCCCCTACCAAAATTGGAATAAAATCACTTATTTTAACTACCCCTAATGACAATTTCTGTAGAAATGCACCTCCACCCCCGTCCACCGTCTCAAGACGGATTGACGCCAGTGGTAGATTCATTCAATTTATTTTCTCTTTACAATTATCAATTGAAATGGTAAAAAAAGAAGAAAAAGATTGACATAAAAAGCCTTTGTTAATCAACTGTGAGTAGGGGAAATCCGTAAAACGTGTTATTTTAGGGAATAAAATCGGTGGCAAGTAACAATTCAAAGTCTTTTTCATGTAACTTATATAAAACGGCCTTGGAATTTTTGAGACGTTCTACGTGTCTCGATTAATATTTTCATACTTGTATTTTATCTTTATTTAAAAATAAAAGTGGCGATATCCCAAATTAAATAAGTCCATATAAAAACATTAATTTGATTCTCGTATATACCTCCCTTCCTTCTAAGTTCAATTCTTGGGCTAATGTCAATTTTTGTTTTTCAGTTTTCAAAAATTATTGAGTTTTGATACTGAAAATTTTGATGGTTGATAGACGTAACTGTATATTATACAAATACTACATGGTTAGAGGGGAAATAGTGCAATCTATTTTCCCGAGGTACTGGATACAGGCCTACCACCCCGAACCCGGAGGGTGAGGGGTGGTAGGCCTATAGCCAGTACCGAGGGAAAATAGTGTGCCCTATTGCCCCGATCATACCATGTAGTATTTGCTTTATTACACCTCACTGTGACTCTGGGGATGAGGTTGTAGGGAAGTAGCCAAAACTACCGCACGGGAAATAGCTCAATTTCTTCAATAGCTCAATTTTGTATCACTGTGGCCAGCTCAATTGAAATGGCAGGATTTATGCCTATTATCTCATGAATATTTATGAGGTGTAATAATAATAATAATCAACTACCAGTCACTGTCATACAGAATTCTAGGATCTAACTGAAATCAACTTTATTGAAAGGGTCTCACCAATTTCCCGATGCCGATAAAAATAAAAACCCCTCTACCTTTTCACTTTTCGAAGGCCACTGATACGAGAAACAAATAATTAATTGTAAGTGGCGCCTTATAAATGTTGTTTTTGTAGGTAAGTTGCCTAACCATCCCGAAGTAAGTCATTTATTTCATCATAGTTCATTAAATTTGATGGAATCGAAATAGTTAATACTCACCTGTACAAATACACCCAACAAAATATGTAAGTTCTCCCCTAGCATATATTAGAATATTTCCAAAAATATGTGATGGATTTAAGTAATATCAGCTAGAAAGATGCACCCAATTGTTAGGCACATTTTTATACCAAATTTGTTGGCCTTGAGACAATGCCACGATAAGAAATTGTGCCATTTATCAATTTTTTTTACAGACAAAAAGTGGCACTAAATCTCACTGGCTATGGCTGGTTTTTTGTCCATAAAATTAACAAACATGTTAGACAATAAATGCTACTGTGTCTTGGTGCACAAGATTCTGATCTGCTTATTGATTTTCTTGAAATGATGCCACACATAGGCCTAATTGTTTGGTAGATTCCCATGTCTGTGTGCACGAAAATCCACCAAGAAAATGTCTGTTAATTTATGGACAAAACCAGCCATAGAGTGAGATTTAGTGCCACAAAAAGTATCGAAACACTTAGAAATGATCCAATATATAACGGCTCGAAAAGGTATGCATTAATTGAAGCAAATAACCAAGTGCATAATTTTGTTCTGCGTATTTTGACACCTCGATCGTTGAGATACGATGTTGCGGAGCGGGGTTATTGTCATTTCAATGATCGTGGGTCCAGTTTCCAAAGTGACACTCATCCCTATTGAAAAGCACGAATCTGATCATTCTAAACAGTAATGCAAACATCTTTCTATAGGATGATTGTCACTTTGGAAACTGGACCCACGACCATTGAAATGACAATAACTCCGCTCCGCAACATCGTATCTCATCGATCGAGGTGTCAAAATACGCAGAACAAAATTATGCACTTGATTATTTGCTTCGATTATTGCATACCCTTTCGAGCCGTTATATATTGGATCATTTCTAAGTGTTTCGATACTTTTTGTGAGCAGTTTACATGCTTCTTGCATTGTTTACATGAAATGTTCATTGCTATCTTCAGTAGATAGCATGATCACAATTGCCATTAATTAGCATGGTGTTCATATGCAATATACATATTTCTTGCATTGTGATTACATACAATAACAATTGTTATCTTTAGTAGATAGCATGATCACAAATTCCATTAATCATCATAATGTTCATATGCAATATAGTAGGGTCATAATCTTAGATTCCGTGACCATTGGTTTGAACCTTTGTTTCTTGGTAAATTTGTCAACTAGAACCATTTTAAAAGAAAATGAGCTCTTTACGCCCCTCTCAAAAGTGACGGGAACTTTTGTTATAGCGCAAAATCCAATGGCTTCAATTAAGCTAAAAAGCATACCAAATTGTTCGGCTGAGCATAAGGATTCCGAAAATTTATAGTTAACGAGTTATCAGGTAAAACGTAAACAGGTTGTTGACCTTTGCATTAAAATAAGTTCCCGTCACTTTCCATAATCTTTTCTTCTTCTGCGACACAGGGTTTCTTTCTGGGAACGCTGTTATATCCTACCCCCGGTGTTCACATGCAATATACATGTTTCTTGCATTGTGTTGACATGCAATGTTAATTGCTATCTTTAGTAGATAGCATGATCACAAATGCCATCAATTAGCATGGTTTTCATATGCTATATACATGTTTCTTGCATTGTGTTGACATACAATGTTAATTGCTATCTTCAGTAGATAGCATGATCACAAATGCCATCAATTAGCATTGTGTTCACGTGCAATATACATGTTTCTTGCATTGTGTTTACATGTAATGTTAATTGCTATCTTATCTTCAGTAGATAGCATGATCACAAATGCCATTAATTAGCATGGTGTTCATATGCAATATACATATTTCTTGCATTGTGATTACATACAATAACAATTGTTATCTTCAGTAGATAGCATGATCACAAATGCCATTAATTAGCATGGTGTTCATATGTTTTTTTCTCCATTGTGTTTACATGCAATGTTAATTGCTATCTTCAGTAGATAGCATGATCACAAATGCCATCAATTAGCATGGTGTTCATATGCACTATACATGTTTCTTGCATCATGTTAATATGCAATGTTAATTGCTATCTTCAGTAGATAGCATGATCACAAATACCGTTGATTAGCATGATGTTCATATGCAATATAGTAGGGTCATAATCTTGGATTCCGTGACCATTGGTTTGAACCTTTGTTTCTTGGTAAATTTGTCAACTAGAACCATTTTAAAGGAAATGAGCTCCTACGCCCCTCTCAAAAGTGACGGGAACTTTTGTTATAGCGCAAAATCCAAAATGGCCGTCATACAGGGACCCGAAAATTCAAATGGTTTCAATTAAGCTAAAAAGCATACCAAATTGTTCTGCTGAGCCTATAGGATTCCGAAAATTTATAGTTAACGAGTTCGGGTAAAACGTAAAAAGGTCGTTGACCTTTGCATTAAAACAAGATCCTGTCACTTTCCATAATCTTTTCTTCTTCTGATCCGACACATGGTTTCTTTCTAGGAACGCTGTTCCGGCGGATATCCTACCCCCGGTGTTCACATGCAATATACACGTTTCTTGCATTGTGTTAACGTAGGCCTACAATGTAAAGTTCTATCTATAGTGTCGCCAATTAGCATAGTGTTCATACGCCATACTCATGTCTTGTATTGCGTTAACATGCAATGTTAATTGCTATCTTCAGTAGATAGCATTCACAAATGCCATTAATTAGCATGGTGTTCATATATGTAATATACATGTTTATTGCATTGTGTTAAGGGGGGACTGTAATTATTGAACTATGACTCAAATGTATATAAAAGTATACTTTTTTGGAAAGGAAATGGATCAGAGAATCCAAATTTGGCATCAATTTTGACCAAAAAAGTAACTTTTTTGTAAACTTGTTTGACCCAAATTTTGGATTTTGGATTTGGATTCTGTGATCCATTTCCTTTCCAAAAATGTATACTTTTATATGCATTTGATTAATAGTTTAATAATTACAGCACTCGCAAAATTCAAAAAATCAAATCAAAAACTTCCTTAAGTCCCCCCTTAATATGCAAATTGCTATCTTCATGATCATAATGTCATTAATTAACATGGTGTTCATAAAAACATAAAAATTACCCCTTTATTACGCTTTTTTTTTCTTTTTCTTTTTTGTGTGGTCACGCTTGCTTACAGTACAAGATTTCAATTTTAATAAAGAATAATTTTTAAAAAGAAAACAAAATTGAGTCGATTGGGCCCGTAGAAGAGTACGTTTTGTCCGTCGCCTTATTAAAGCATTTTTCATCCCTGAATTAGAGATTAATTATTGATTCTTTAGACAACTTTTTAATGTTTTTGATTTTCAGACTAAAACAATCCCATGTTTTAAATGGTGCCGACACTGAGCTATATTTAATAACTAAAGGGTTCAACAAAAGAAAGTATACCACTTTGTTTATGTCATTTTGAGTAACTGTAAATTTGTTTTTGTCCAAACAGGCTAGATAGGCATTTAGATGAATCTTTTAGGCATAATTTGATACCAACAAAGATAAACCATGATTAGCACCATTTAAAGGAAAATATCCCATTTTCAAAAGTCGCATTTCCAATACACAGCACGAGAAGAATAGGCCAATTGTTAACACACACATATGCCGTATTTATCCCGTACTGATCACCGCGCATATCCCTCAATGCGCGGGCTAATTCAAATGTAAACTGATGCATGGGTGAAGGATTTGAATGTAAAGGAATGTTATGGATGGGTAGAACATGGACAGATTAACCAAATCTTCTCGTGCTGTGTATTGGAAATGCGATTTTTGAAAATGGGATATTTTCCTTTAAATGGTGCTAATCATGGTTTATCTTTGTTGTTAGGGGGCAAATTTGGTATCAAATTATGCCTAAAAGATTTATCTAAATGCCTATCTAGCCTGTTTGGTCAAAAACAAATTGAAAGTTACTCAAAATGACGTAAACAAAGTGGTGTACTTTCTTTTGTTGAACCTTTTATATAGCTACTATACGATAGTCAATGTTATATTTCAGGCAATTTGATGGAGTATAGATTCGTCTATACATGTATATCTACAGTGACTTGAAAAAAGGACATCAACTTTTTCACTCAGCTATAAATAATATAGACGATGATGGGCAAGGCCGCGCGATTGAGTCTGCTAGACTTATCTGTAACAAGGACATTCGGTTAGTAATTTTTTTTAGAATCTATACGAAAAAAATAAATTAAGAAAATATGGGAAGAAAACAGCACCGGGGTTCTAGCAGGATTTAATACAGGAGAGATCAAGAATCTAACCCCTTGAGGATAAGAACTATCGGCCGATTGGTTGAAATTTAGAATGTGTCAAATATTGTGCCAATCAGAGACATCGTTAGAATAATTACAATTTTCAAAAATATTAGCATAAAATATTATAAGCAAAACTGTAATTGGTCACCAAGATGATTATATCATGTAATTGACCAATGGGAATCATTGTACGAAAGACAGGTAGTGCCCAAGGGGTTATTAACTAGTTGGAAACTTTAATCTTTATCCCTGAGCGCAAGGGCGTCCCCAGACCCTTTTCATTGGGGGGGTGTAAAGGTCATCAATTGCCGACAAAGCCATTTGTGCCGACACTAAAAAAAAATTGGCTCGCTTCGCTCGCCGGAATTCATACACGTATATTTTAAAATGGACTGTATGGTCAGAGGCGTCAATCCGTTTTCAGACACAAATGTAAAGGGGGGGGGGGGGGGAGGGGGGACACAAGTTTGATAATGATAATTGAAATGTTAACATAAAGCAGCATATAGCGCTGATTGAATAGTTCTGGGGGGGGGGGGAGCCAAGGGCGTATCCAGGACTGTTTTGATGGGGGGGGGGGGGGGGGGGGGTGCAACAAATCCTCAAGCCATCTTGTTAATCTTAAATATTGAAACGTTAAAACTAATACAAAGAGCGCAAAATTGTGATTTTGAAAGGTACAGTATGACGTTTAAATGTCCTCCACATAACATTTAGGGCATAATTCTGTTATACCCTCCACACCCTACATTAGTAGTATGCGTCGTTCATGCACTGTGAATACCCCTGTGAAGGGTATAACAGAATTACTCCACATTTAGAATATTTGTTGTGGTTTGAGGGCCATTTTAATGTTTAAACCTGCAGAAAATATGCGCGCTGAGCGCGCAAAATTTTTCAGTTTTTGTGAACTAAAATGGTCATGGAAACTGTCTTGTTAAAGCTTAAATAATGAAACATTGATACTAATACGCGCGAAGCGCGCAAAAATTGGCATTTCTAACACTTAAATGGTCAAGTATGACGTTTTGACGGTTTAATATTGCATAGTTACATATATATCAAGTCCAAATCCAAATCGTATGGTTTGAGGGCCATTATAATATTAAAGCCTGTAGAAAATATGCGCGCAGAGCGCGCCCAATTTTTCAGTTTTTGAATTAAAATATGGTCATTGAAAACTGGTTGAAGCCTTCTGATACTATAAATTAAGCTTAAATATTGAAACATTGAAACTAATATGCGCGAAGCGCGCACATTTTTGCATTTGTAACACTTAAAGGGTCCAGTATAACGTTTTAACGTCCCACATATAATATTTGGTTTGGTTCGAGACCATCATAATGTTGATACCTGTAGAAAGAATGCGCGCGAAGTGCACAAAGATTTTCATTTTTTAAACTAAAATGGTCATGGAAAACTCGACATATAGACCTATAGGCCTACCATTACGTGAGATAAGTGGCGTAACTAGATTTTTTTCATTTGGGGGGCAAGAAAGGGCAGTAACTTAAAATGGGGGCTCCTAATGGGTGGGCTCCATTCCAGTGTCAAGAAATGCGCGCGTAGCGCGCGAAATTTTCGACTTTACACCTACTTTTTGCACGATTGAGCTACATTTCGGCTCTAAACAAGCTTGTACCATAGAATATTGCATTTTGGGAAGACATGCGCGCGTAGCGCGCGAATTTCTTTTTCATTTGGGGGGAAAGCGGGGGGCAAGGGTTCCAAGTGGGGGCTGCCCCCCCCCCACCCCCCCCCCCCCCCCCCCGCTGGTTACGCCACTGTGTGAGATATCGATTATTGATTGTGCCCCTGGTGCACACGCAAATTCTGGTCTCGCGCAAATAACGACAGTTGTGCTTATTGTCTTTAATTATAATGATAATTTGCATTGTTCAAGTCGAAGTTAAGACAGAGTGGCCTACATCATAAGTATAGGCGAATTATTTAATATCTCGTAACCTATGTGCCAACATGCTTGGCCATTGGCGACATTATTGACTTGGGTTTGCATTGACAACGACAATGATAAAGGCCTAGTTAGTATAATTAAAGAGCAATACAGGTCCCACACATTGTCCGTTAGGCCTAGCCTATACTAATCCGACACAATTTTTTGCTAGGTGTCTTGACAATAAGCAAAACATTATTTGGGCCTATAGGCTGTTCATGTGCGCCGACACAAAATCTCATACAAATGGGCTCGTTCACACAGTGCCTACACATTTATATGCCTACATTGCCTTTGTTCATTTTTGATTTGTGTTAACATAACATATATGCCGACACAACATTATCATTTGCGCATACGATATCTGTTATAGGGCTTTCGCCCCTTCTTTATCTTTTCCTTTCTTTCTTTCCTCTTTCCTTTCTTCCTTTCTTCTTTCTTTCCTCTTTCCTTTTCCTTTCTTTCTTTCTTCCCTTCTTTTTTTCTCCCTTCTTTCTTTTTCTTTCCCTTTCCTTTCTCTTCCCTTTCTTTCTTTCTCCCTTTTCTTCCTCCTTCCTTTTTTTTGCCCACAGCCCCATTATTTTGCCGACAGATTTGATTAATGGGGGGTGTGACACCCCCCCACACCCCCCCTCTGGGGACGCCCTTGCCTGAGCGCCATTCCCGGGGGTGGGGGCCGATGGGAACTATCCCACACCAAAATTGGATAAAATTACTATAAATGTTTAATTTGAATTCCTGATGAAACTATTTAATGATACCCCTAATGACAATTTCTGTAGAATGCACCCCCCCCCCCCCACACCGTCACCGTTTCAAGACGGATTGACGCCCGTGGTAGTTTAATCAATATGTTTTCTCTTTACAATTGTCACATGAAATGGTAAAAAAAGACAAGATTTACATAAAAAGCCTTTGCTAATCAACTGTAAAGTAGGGGAAATCCCTGAAACGTGTTATTTAGGGAATAACATCGGTGGCATATAAATTCAAAGTCTTTTCACGTCACTTATATAAACGGCCTTGGTATATTTTTGAGACGTTATCGTGTATCGATTAATATTTTCATACTTGAATTTATCTTTATTTTAAAAATAAAAGCGGCGATGTCCCAAATAGGTCGTTTTGTAAACAAGGGTAGAAAAGGCAAGTCCACTTAAAAACATTAATTTGTTTCTCGTATATGCCTACCATCCTTCTTCAATTCTGGGCTAATGTCAATTTTTATCTTATTTTTCAGTTTTCAAAAATTATTGAGTTTCTTTACTGAAATTTTGATAGTTGATAGACGTAACTGTATATTAATCAACTACCAGTCACTGTCATATAGAACTCTAGGATCTAACTGAAATCAACTTTATTGAAAAGGGTCTCATCAATTTCCTGATGCCGATAAAAATAAAAAGACCTCTACCTTTTCACTTTTCGAAGGCCACTGATACGAGATACAAATAATTAATTGTAAGTGGCGCGTTATAAATGTTGTTTTTGTAGGTAAGTTGCCTAACCATCCCGAAGTAAGGCATTTATTTCATCATAGTTCATTAAATTTGATGGAATCGAAATAGTAAATACTCACCTGTACAAATACACCCAACAAAATAGATAAGTTCCCCCCTAGCATATACTAGAATATTTCCAAAAATATGTGATGGATTTAAGTAATTTTCAGCTAGAAAGATGCACCCAATTGTTAGGCACATTTTTATACAAAATTTGTTGGCCTGACAATGCAACGATAAGAAATTGTGCCATTTATCAATTTTTTTTACAGACAAAAAGTGGCACTAAATCTCACTGGCTATGGCTGGTTTTGTCCATAAAATTTAATAACAAACATGTTAGACAATAAATGCTACCATGTCTTGGTGCACAAGATTCTGATCTGCATATTGATTTTTTTGAAATGATGCCACACATAATTGTTTGGTAGATTGCCATGTCTGTGCACGAAAATCCACCAAGAAAATGTCTGATAATTTATGGACTAAACCAGCCATAGCAAGTGAGATTTAGTGCCACTTTTTTTTCTGTATAAATATTGATAAATGGCACAATTTCTTATCGTTGCATTGTCTCAAGGCCAACAAATTTGGTATCAAAATGTGCCTAACAATTGGGTGCATCTTTCTAGCTGATTTTTTTTAAAATCCATCACATATTTTTGGAAATATTCTAGTATATGCTAGGGGGGAACTTACATATTTTGTTGGGTGTATAAAGATAACCTTTAGGTGACGTAAAACCCCGACTACCTCCTGTTCTACAGACAAACGGACCTCTCGGGTTGGATCAGACGGTTGGGCGTTTTTTTCTTCTTTCATTTTTGTGAACATTTCGGTGAATTTCAAATTTCACTTTCAATTTTTTGGGGTCAAAAAATTAAAAAAATTGGGGTCAAAAAATTAAAACTAAAAAAAATTGTATGAAAAAATTACAATACTGCTAGAGAAGTATTCTTTAGATGATTTTGGTGCAATTTCGGCATTTTTTTACCAAAAACTAATTTGGTTATGTTCTCCAAAAGAAGCCCAAAAAGTGATATATTTTGTCTAAATTCAAAATATCAGTATTGTCAGTGAAATTTGATACCGAAGATGAATTCTCTGACTTATTTCCTTTCCAAAAATGTATACTTTTATACATCATGATCATAATATGATCACATCAATAGTTCAAAATTTACAGCGCTTGATAATTTCATATTTTTCTCGCAGATTAAATACAGTACTACTTGTTCGGGTTAACCCCTAAGGGGGGGACTTAAGGACGTTTTTTTGGAATTTTGTGAGTGCTGTAATTATTGAACTATGACTCAAATGTATACAAAAGTATACATTTTTGTAAAGGAAATGGATCAGAGAATCCAAATTAGGCATCAATTTTGACCAACAATTTTGATTTTTTAGAAAATCACAATAAATCACTTTTTTGACCCCAAAAAGTTCAACAAAGCTAACAAAAAATAATATTGAGTAAAAAATTCCCAAATTGCTAGATTATGATGTAAAGACACTAACAAAGGGACGATTTTTTTAAAAAACCCCACCTAATTTAATATTTTTTGAAATATTGACAAAAAAGTGAAAAAAATGAAAATATCACTTTTTTGGCGCTTTTTGGTCAAAAAAAGAGAAAAAAAGTGGGGGTGGGGAGGGAAGAGGAAGCGGATGGGAATGGGGATGAGAAGGGGAAGGGAGGGGTCAGTAAGTGGTCGGAGAGGGAATGGTGGGGATTGGGTGAAATTGAGCAAGAATAGGATGAGGATGGGAAAGACAAAGTATAGAGTGTCCCAAAGAGGGCTACAGGGACGGATTTATCACAATATTCGAAGGTATTTCTGATATTCTTTTTAATTCTTAAACTGCAATACGGTATATCCTGCGTTTATATGGTGAAAGGGCATTACATTCAATCGAATGTTTATTGCTGCGGAGAGTATTCTTAAAACGGCTTTTTTACGAGATCCCTAAAAAGGTGGGGGTGGTGGAGACCTGAAACATTTCCCCTTTCTTATTTCACTCGTCCTTACATACTTCTCAGCAGTCTCGTTAATACAATCTCGTTAATACAAAACATTCAATCAATTTGATTTATTGGTGGGGCTAGCATACAGGCACCCAATTTATATTGAATTACATCAGTACACTGATTTCATAACATTCACAGTTACTTTTATGTCAATTGTCTCCTCCGTACCGTGTTCTCCGAGTAGAGTGAACCAGTGACAATTGTTCTCTGGATAGGTTAAACCAGTGACAATAACCCCTCCCAGGGTAGGGTGAACCAGTGACAATAAGTTATTCCCTAGGTAGGGTGGAACCAGTGACAATTAACCCCTGGGTAGGGTGAACCAGTGACAATTAACCCCTGGGTAGGGTGAACCAGTGACAATAAATTATCCCCTGGATAAAATGAACTAGTGACAATTACCCCTGGGTAGGATGAACCAGTGACAATTAACCCCTGGGTAGGGTGAACTAGTGACAATTAATCCCTGGGTAGGGTGAACCAGTGACAATTAACCCATGGGTAGGGTAAGCCAGTGACAAATAACCCCTGGGTAGGGTGAACCAGTGACAATTAACCCCTGGGTAGGTGAACCAGTGACAATGACCCCCTGGGTAGGGTGATCCAGTGACAATTAACCCCTGGGTAGGGTGAACCACTGACAATTAACCCCTGGGTAGGGTGAACCATTGACAATTAACCCCTGGGTAGGGTGAACCAGTGACAATTAACCCCTGGGTAGGGTGAACCAGTGACAATTAACCACTGGGTAGGGTGAGCCAGTGACAATTAACCCCTGGGTAGAGTAAACCAGTGACAGTTAACCCCTGGGTAGGGTGAACCAGTCACAATTAACCCCTGGGTAGGGTGAGCCAGTGACAATTAACACCTGGGTAGGGTGAACCAGTGACAATTACCCCCTGGGTAGGGTGAGCCACTGACAATTAACCCTTGGGTAGGGTGAACCATTGACAATTAACCCCTGGGTAGGGTGAACCAGTGACAATTAACCCCTGGGTAGGGTGAACCAGTGACAATTAACCACTGGGTAGGGTCACCCAGTGACAATTAACCCCTGGGTAGGGTGAACCAGTGACAATTAACCACTGGGTAGGGTCACCCAGTGACAATTAACCCCTGGGTAGGGTGAACCAGTGACAATTAACCCCTGGGTAGGGTGAACCAGTGACAATTAACCACTGGGTAGGGTCACCCAGTGACAATTAACCCCTGGGTAGGGTGAACCAGTGACAATTAACCACTGGGTAGGGTCACCCAGTGACAATTAACCCCTGGGTAGGGTGAGCCAGTGACAATAAATTAACCCCTGGGTAGGTGAACCAGTGACAATAAATTATCCCCTGGATAAGGTGAACCAGTGACAATAAATTATCCCCTGGATAAGGTGAACCAGTGTCAATTACCCCGGATAAGGTGAACCAGTGACAATAAATTATCCCCTGGATAAGGTGAACCAGTGTCAATTACCCCTGGATAAGGTGAACCAGTGACAATAAATTATCCCCTGGATAAGGTGAACCAGTGTCAATTACCCCGGATAAGGTGAACCAGTGACAATAAATTATCCCCTGGATAAGGTGAACCAGTGACAATTACCCCTGGATAAGGTGAACCAGTGACAATAAATTATCCCCTGGATAAGGTGAACCAGTGCCAATTACCCCTGGATAAGGTGAACCAGTGACAATAAATTATCCCCTGGATAAGGCGAACCAGTGCCAATTACCCCTGGATAAGGTGAACCAGTGACAATAAATTATCCCCTGATTAAGTGTTGTGTTTACTTACCACAAAATTCCACACGGACAAACTTCATTCTATATATAGAACATTAATTTATTTGATTTGCTAAAGGTGTAACAATCACATATGTACTTGGAATGTTGAATTTCTTTTCATTACAATAATTATCCAGTGTGTTGCTAAGTAACCAGCATAAAAAACATTATCAAAATGGTTATTTTGGGGCATGCAAAATGTTCATGTTTTGTGTAATTTATACAATGCAGTATGTTGAGTCATAAATGTCATTTTTGAATTCCTCCGAATTGACCAATAAATATTAGAAATACTTTTACTTTTATGAAACTGGCTCTGGCGAACAGATATTGCAAAAATTAACGTAGCACAAAAAACACCGCTTTTTCTCTCTTAGTGCTGTTCACATTATACAGACATGTAGGTTTTTGTACCTAGGTACGATGTGGAGTAAATTCACATTGATTTTGCATTCCCACTCCTGTAAAAGTGGTAATTTTCAGGCGATTAATTTTTGTGCTTTGCCAATTTTGACTGTTTCGCGTGTTTTAAAGTCACGCTATTTGGTAGCTTCATGATCACATAGACCTACAGGGGCGGATCCAGGATTACTATACATCATAAATATTCATTAGCTAATCGCGGTTTCCTATTGGTCTATTCCGTTAGCTACGCACTTCAGTATTTAGCCTACTTCCTCGCGTACGGGAAAGACGCAGACGCGGGGTAAAAATAAGGGTACTACCGCACCCCTAGGAGGCTACTACCGCACCCCCTGAACGAAACAGTCTCATCCCCTGAACGAAACAGTTCAACAAACGTATACACGTCACATTGTACAGAACTTTGCATTCTGGCGACGAGCATGGTTATTTTGTTGTTGTCAAAATGGCGTCGTCTGCTGCTGGTCGTTTCGCGGAACTGTCATTCAGAGACGGATTTAGTTGTAAGTTTTTATAATTTCGTGATGGATATTTATGATGTATAGTAAAACAAATACAACATGGTTTATATCGGGAAGTAGTGTGAATTACTGGCCCCTCGGTGTTGGATGAGTGCGTCTACTTCCCTCCGCTACGCGTCGGGAAGTAGACGCACTCATCCAACACCGAGGGGCCAGTAATTCACACTACTTCCCGATATACCGTTGTATCTGTATATTTCTGGAAAGAGGGCGCCAAAGTGGGGGTCAATGTTTTTACACACTTTTTTACATGTTTTTACACGCTTTTTTTACATGTTTTTACACATTTTTAATGTTTTCGCCCTGTCAAAATGGGGGGGGGGGGGGGGGGGGGGGCGCCCTGTTTAAAATAAAGGGGGCACAGGCTCCCTGTCAAAAAGGTGCCGTGTCAAAACCTATACCTATACGCAAAAAAACCATTCATGGGTTATTATTTTTGCGGTTGATGAATCGGGTGCCAATGAATAAATATAAGATATACCAAGTGTGAGGACCAAGTAATAACAAGGGATAATAACACGATATAGCAGTGAAATACACTGAGGCATGCAATGAGAATTGCTGAGCACTGAAACAAAATAACAATAAAACACAGACATGCACTGAGACAAGCAATAATAATTGCTGTGCAATAAAAACCTGGGGTGCTCTGTCGTCATTACAAGTGGTTTTTCAAGCTGAGGCACGATATGTAAGTAACATGAAAAGGGTATCAAAAGAAGCCAAATTAAGGAAAAGGGTATACTTTTCATACTGGGGTCTTACATATTTAGGGTCCTTATATGTTCCTCAGTTCAGCACTTTTTTCGATACTTCGGGAAGGAGGAATTTGAAAGTGTACTCTGATAAGATGTTTAATCTAAACAATACGTAATTAGGGTATACATAGAAATACTATGACTACTTGTTTAGGGTATCAAAATAGTTAATCTACTTGTTTAGGGTATTGAAAATAATGATAATACTTACTAAGAGTATGCAGAATATTGTCTATACTTGTTTTAGGGTTCTTATTCACATCAATGCAATTACTTATTTAGGGTACTTTTTGAAAGTCCTTGAACGCACCTCATACCCCTTGAAATGGCCACTGAGCACCCGGGGAATAAAAACAATACATATGCAAGGTAACAATAAAGACCAACCCATTTCAAGTGGATACCACTTGTATCCGCAATGTTCACAACAAAAGCGGATGTGTAACAACCCAAGGGGAGGGCACTCAACATTAGGGTCTTTTAAGAACTAATTATCGCAAAAAAAATAGGTCTTAAAAGAACTAGTTTGTTTTTCAAATTTGATTAGTAAGAACGCACATTTTCGAAACATTTTGATTTTAGAACGCACATTTTTCAAAGAAATTGGGGCTTTGGAATGAAAATGTTCGTGATTTTTGAATTTTCAATACAATGGGAGGAGTCTTAAAGGCATATTATGTCATCTTTTCGAAAGAGCGCCCTCTATTCATAATTTTTTTTAGAAAGTAGATTTTCTTGCAGATTTACATTTCCGATCATAAATCATACATACATATTCCAAGTTACAGAGCGATACGATTCCTAATTACCTCAAAATCATGGTTTTAGAGTGAATTTAGAGTGAAAAATATAAACTGTCGGGATTCCGACAGTTTATTTTCACTCTAAAAACCATGATTTTGAAGTAATTAAGAATCGTATCGCCCTGTAACTTGGAATGTATGCATGATTTATGATCAGAAATGTAAATATGCAAGAAAATCTGCTTTCTATTTTTTTTTTGATGTTGAGGGCGTTCCATGGAAAGATCACATAATATACCTTTAAGAGCTAGCAGAAGAGGGTGACAAAGAGTTTTTTTCAGGATGGCACATACCTATACCACTTTCCAATGTCGGTGCTCCCCCCCCCTGTATCATATATACTTGGATGCTGTATATTAATCGTGCACAATTTTGTTTACGGCGAAGAAGTTGGTAAACAACTTGCTGGATTCGCTGATTTTATAAAGGGGCAGATTTGGTGTTGTTTGATTACATTTAATCTAACAAAAAGCATTATTTCTATGATAAAAGATCAGAATAAGGCCAAAAAAAGAGATGTTTGGTTGCCCTTCGTGAAATTCGCCGGTCACGTTTTTATTTTTATTTAAAAAAAATATTTATCTCAACACATAAAATTCGAAAATTGCTATTAGTATTTTCTCCCAACGATTCCTCAAAAACATTTTGTGCGTTTTGAAACTACAACGTATTGGTTTTTAGCAGTAAAATACTGCTACAGTATTGAAATTTGTACTTACATCATATTGAAAGACGCCATCACGCCCTAATTTTGTAAAAAAACAAACGCCCTAAATATTTTTTTTAAAATGCCCTAAAAAAAGAACGATTGACCTACCGACCCTCCAAAATGTTGCCCTCTAAATGGCAACCAAACATCTTTTTCTTTTTGCCTAACCATTAAACTACGCTGGGAAGTGGGTTCGACCTGAGATCAACCTGGGATCGACTCCATATTCCTACATCAAATGGGCTTACACAGATTATACTATCTGATGGTGGAATAATGAATATACTCTTATTTTTAATATGAAGTTAAACTTTCGATCTCAACACGAGAAATAATTACCTGGAATTTTCAGGTGTTACTACACCTTTCATCAGCAGACTAATGACTCGACTTGACCTTTTGGAGGTGTGACGTCAGAATCGGGTCATAGACTCTTGGTAATTTGTACCTGCCCCCGTCTTTGTTGAGTGATGGTTGGTTGGGAGAGGTGTCAAGGAGGCAATTTAAATTAGAGCCAACGAACCATCACTCAACAAAGACGGGGGGCAGGTACAAATTACCAAGAGTCTATGACCCGATTCTGACGTCACACCTCCAAAAGGTTTAAAGTTCAACTTCATATTATTTATCACCAACACAGATGAACTTTCATTCTAATACTCTTATTTTTGTTGTTGTGAAAAGAACATGATTTTGGCCAATTCTACAGTGCAAAATACGGTAACAAAAGTCTTAAGAAGAAAAGTAATTATAATTTCTATTTTCAATTTGATGAAATTGTCTTCTTTTATTTTGGGGGGGGGGGGGTAATTTTTATGGGATAGGAATACTTCTAATAATAATTCAAATATGTTGACATTTTTTGACAGCAAGAATGACCATTATCAGAAATGTTTATAACATTAACCTGGGCAAACCCAAAATTTAAATTCAACCAGAGGGGGAGGGGGGCACTCATGTATAAAAGTTGTAAGCATCTGTGTGAATTCAGGCACTACCCTAAAAAATAATTCTGAATGAAGAAGAAAAAAGGGTATGTAAAAGATCAAAAAGCACCCTTAATCTACATTTTTCATTCACCCAGATGCTTGAAACTTTATACCCAAGCCCCCCTCCCCTCCCCACCGGAATTTAATACAATAATACTCCTACTAATTCTATAACCTGATTATTAACCAACTAAAATCTATGCACATTTTACAAAAAAAGTACTTTTTATCTCTTTTGTTGGAACTATATATACAATTGTAAATCATTGTCATCACATGACGAAATATAATTTTTGCACCAATCATGTTACTGTTCGTACGGTGGAAAAAAGTATTATTCGTTTGTCCTTAGATATCTAACAATTCTCCACTCTGTTGACTGCAAGGATATGACCAAGAACCCACTGTTCTACGGACGCATGGAACTTTCAGAAATCTATAAAAACTTTGCTATTTTTTGCCAAACCAAAAAAGACAAATTTTCTCGGAAATTTGGAACTAGGCGAATTTTGAAGAAAAAAAAAGGTAATACCTACGAGTAAACTATATCAGGAATCAGCTTAGTCTCAAGTCTTTCGACTTGTCCCCATTTCAGAAAGATGAACTGAAAAGCTTTACATAAAATCTGACGATGCTAGGATTCGAACCCAGAACTTTTTGGTCCCAAAGATTAGGTCATAACCACTAGACCAGCTAGGCTGTCAGTGACGAGGTAGCTAGTTCAAACCCAAGATTTTTCGGTCCCACAGAGAATGTCATAACCATTACCCACTAGACCAGAGAAAGAGGTATAGTAGCCAATGTTCATTACATAATGAATATATATAACTATACAATAGTAATCTTTGCACTAGACTAAGGCCAAATTAAATTAATTGTTTGTCTCAAAGCTCCCGCGCGCGTTAGTTTATTGGTGCGCATTAGATTTTTTTATTTTTTTCAATTTTTTATTTTTTGAAAAATAAATAAAAAAATCCAAAATTTCACAGATTTTTCAGATTTTCATTGATCACATCATCTTAAATACAAAAGTTCACTTTTACAAGGATTTCAATATTTTATATTTAAAAACAAACAAACAAAAAATTGAAGAAAAAAACCCGCATTCCGCATTAGTTTTACAACAGGAGAGGAGCTTTGAGACAAACAATTAATTTAATTTGGCCTAATTTGTGATAGCTTACTCATAGATAGAACAAAAAAAAGTTTAAACAATTTTTAATTATATTTTTTAAATTAAAAAACCCCTCAAAATTCACCAATCTTGGTTGGTTGGTCACATAGAACAGTGTTTTTTTGGTTGCCTATATATTATTTAATGTAATATACTAAATATAATAAAGCTAAAACCATTATTTTTTTTCCTCTTTCCACGCTATTGTCACTATACCATTCCATCCATCAGTTTTTGCGTTTGCTTCAATTCTGTAACAAATATAAAAGAGTAAAATACATTTGAGTCACCTGCCATGCGGCTCTTAGTTTGACATACAAAAAATATTTTTCAGAAACATTTTCCAACTTTCAAGGTCAATCTCATGGATTACCGAACCAATACTAGGCATGTGTGTACTTATTGCAATGCATTTTTCATGGTCGTTCCAAATATGGTAATGAAATTCAATAATGTTGACATATTTGACGACTGCCGGGTAGAAAGTGTTAATGCTAGCTGATTTAAAATCAGTGATCGGTATTACTAATCTTAGACATCTTTCTCTCGAACGAACGTTACGCAGCGACCATGGCCGAGCGCTTGCGCGCGGTATCAAACATTTATGGGTTTGTACAGAGAATAGGCTACAGGATATAACCCCCTAATTTTTTTCTTTCTCATTTTTATGCTGAAATATCATCAATTCGATCAACTGATTGAGATAACGGGGGAGCTTGACAAAGTTAACTTTTTCGAGACCATTTGACAGCTCGCCGGATCGTGCCATGAGATAAAACCGTGAAGCATGCGGTATAGCAGCTATTTGATGTGGCCTTTTGTGGCGTCTGGTAAGGTTAGGGTTAATGAAGTAATGGAGTAAATAAAATATAAGATTTACTCCGATCAGCAGTGCTTTCTACTTACCGCTAAGAAATACTCTAAATTTGTCTGCCGACAACGTCAGCGAGGTTGCTTCCACGTCGCCGGTATCCGGGTTTTTCACGTGTAACCTAAGCTGTACCGATGGTTCATTGACTTCTCTTAACTCACTCGAACTCAGTACATAGTCGACTCGCCAATCCACTGATTCTAATCTGGAAACTAAAGGTGAAAAAGAAAGGTGAAAAAATGTTGTTATAAAAAACCTATTGAAACAGTACACAGCACTGTCATATGCAGTAATGGAAATACCCACATGACTGCAGAATCAGGCTGGAAGATCATGTGTGTCGCAGCTCTATTCATAATAATAATATTGTGTTATTCCTTTGCTGTCATTGGTATTTTTTGTTCGTACCCATCATTACCTGCCAACGCTGCCATCGTGGTTGCTCAATAGAGGAAGTTTGGACTGCAAGCATAACCTTCACTAAGGGATGTGCGGTATTTGTCGGGGGGGGTTCAACTATTAAACTGTAAGCATGATAGTGGGTGTTGTGTGCGTAACCCCTTAACTCTAACCAGTAAAGCTAGTTTTTTGTGCGTATCGGGGGGAGGGGGGAAGTACTATTTTTTTGACCCGAAAAATCACCCAGCACCCCCCGGGATTCGATCGCAGGACCATCCGCACCCAAGTCTGTCCCTCTACCAACTGAGCTAACTCCCTAGCGCGTATGCGGGCACAAACTCCGTGCCCACATATGCCTGCGGTAGGTGACGTCATCGAGGCAATGCAGCAGCACGTGCACAGAGATAGTTTCTGGCAGTGAGATTTAGTGAGGGTTAGGGTTATCGTGTCTTAAATCGACCATTAACAAGACAAGGTGGTTCTCGAACGGCCTGTCTCGCCTGCTGTACCTCATGAATACTCATCGTGTACCTCATGTACATTCAATCGTGTACCTCATGAATATTCTCTATCAGTACTTCCATCCGATCCATCATCTCCGCGGCTTCTTGTACCTCATGAATACCCATCGTGTACCTCATGAGTACCCATCGTGTACCTCATGAGTACCCATCGTGTACCTCATGAGTACCCATCGTGTACCTCATGAATATTCATCGTGTACCTCATGAATATTCATCGTGTACCTCATGAAAATTCATCTTGTACCTCATGAATATTCTTCACCGTGTACCTCATGAATATTTTTCATCGTGTACCTTATAAATACCCATCTCGTACCTCATGAATACCCATCACGTACCTCATGAATATTCATCGTGTACCTCATGAATATTCACCGTGTACCTCATGAATATTCACCGTGTACCTCATGAATATTCATCGTGTACCTCATGAATATTCATCGTGTACCTCATGAATATTCTTCACCGTGTACCTCATGAATATTCACCGTGTACCTCATGAATATTCATGAGGTATCTCATGAATATTCAACCGTGTACCTCATGAATACCCAGTGTACCTCATGAATATTCATCGTGTACCTCATGAATATTCATCGTGTACCTCATGCATATTCAATCGTGTACCTCATGAATATTCATCGTGTACCTCATGAATATTCATCGTGTTCCTCATGAATATTCATCTTGTACCTCATGAATATTCACCGTGTACCTCATGAATTTTCAATAGGTTCTTGATAAATATTCATTATGCACTTTTTTGTGCTCACATTATGATTAAGTACCTATGCATAGTCTTTGTTCTTAATTAATACCAATCCAGGGTAGTCTCAAAGACTATTCAAGCAATTAATCTTGTATAGCCATTAACAACCTTGGTATCAATTAAGAATTACAAAGGAATATGACTTAGGTTCTTAATATTCACAATGTACTTATTTGTTTAATGATAATTCAAATTCATTTATGCAAATCATTTAATATGACCGGTTGAAATTGATGGTAAAATCAATGTTCAGAAATTTGGTATGCATTCTTTTTGGGAATGCAGTAAGTGGCCGTAAGTTTACTCGTTCGAAGAATGAAAAACAATAATCAATCTTGGCACATCGTCTTTATGCAAATCCATTGATGTGATTCACATCACTTGTGTTATTCGGATAGCCCATCTGATGGTTCATGTTGATAGTACAAATGTTTGAAATATATACAGGTTGGCTTAAAAGTTTTGATATCTCTTAAAAGCTTTTATTATATCTACGGTAAAATAATTTGTAGAATATGACTGAAAATATAGTTGGATAGCGGACACTTATTTTCATAATAAACTCGTAATAACAACTATCTTACAGAATTCTTCTGAACTGTACTTTTCATAAAGTGAAGTATATTTACGCACTTTTGTAATGCAAGGGAGAGAGCAAGAGGGATCGGAGAGCAGTAGAGAGATGGTGAAAATATTTTTTATTATGAACTTTAACCCATGGAAATTCTACATCAAATGAAACGGACCCTAATATACCCTTTTTATCAAAGTCTTTTCTTTTGGCCGTCACATCACATGATAAAAGCTACGCACAACTGACGTCCTGCATATGTATGGTATTGTGAGCTATGTGACCAAACATTTCATGATCAGCTCGTGTTATAGATAAATTAAGCAATCTCAGAAAAGGGAACAAGTTTGGCATTAAAATCAGTCTATGAGTTTTCTCTATCCAAGTATGCTTTCTATGCTTTGTACAAATAATTTCATCTGGGATACAAAGCTTTAAAAAGGTATCAACATGTTTGAGACACCCCATATGAATTGCCACAATTACAGCATTTGTGCTGGAGTATTTGTAATGCAAATGGCTCAAAACAAATCAGATAAGTGGAATGAAATATGAATTCCTCTTATAAGTAGGTGATAAAATACAGTTTTTTGAGATGGAGTGGTGCCTTTACTGCCTTTCATTCTTCACAATTAGTCTTGCATGCTATAGTTCAGTCAGTTCTAAATTGGCGAAACCTGTTTACAGCAGCGAATGAATTCAGAAGATTGTCGCGCGCGAAAAGCTGTCATGGCGTAACATGGCGCGCAATGTCGCAGTGTCATTGTATGCGTGACGCTTGCATATGCCAAAATCGCGCTAATACGCTCGGATTACTTTTGCGCGCGGATATAAAAATAGAATATTTCTCGCCAATTTGGAACTGACTGACTATAGCATCACCATTTAAAGCAAATATTCAAACAAAAACAAGTCATATATTATGAAAATGATTCTTGATAAATGCATTATGAACATCATAAACTTTGTAAACATTGTGATCAAAGCATCAACATTTAGCGGCAATATCCCTTTCACGTGTGTGTTTATCATTAGCCAAAATAAGTGTTTTTTTGCCCAAACACGACCCCGATCCATAAAATCTCAAAAACCCATGCCTTTTTTTTCCACGATTTTCTTTAATGGTGAAAATGTATGTTTTAAATGATATTTTTAATCTTAAGTTGCCAAATAGATAAACAACCTGTCCTAGACTTCATTTATACCCATATCCTCTCTTGTACAGGGTGTATCAAACAAATTAGGACTCTGTTTCATGACGGTGTAATTCTTATTATAATCATTGGACCATGACCAATTTAGTCTCAAAGTAAAGCCCAATTAATTTTTATGATATCCTGAAAATATAAGATCAATCCGATGCAAAATAAGAAAACTAGCGTACTTTGCGCAAACCATGTTATTTACTGGTTTGTACAATGGGATCTACATGTACAGACCAGTAAATAACATGGTTTACGTTTCAATGACATGGTTTACACAAAGTTCGCTAGTTTTCTTATTTTTTTATCGGATTGATTTCATATTTTCAGGATATCATAATAATTAATTGGGCTTTACATTGAGACTTAATTGGTCAATGATTATAATAATAATTACACCGTCGAGAAACAGAGTCCTAATTTTTTTGATACACCCTGTAAACACCAAGGAGGTGTGAATTCAAGATTCTAGTAAAACGGGACATCAAAGTCAAACATGGTTTGAGGGTTTGTACTACGGACTGCAAGCTTGTCACCCTTGCATTTAATACACATGCTTTTTCACTGAGATTTTAAACTTTTCACATTTTTTTGGTATGGTGCTATTAAAACAAATGTATAAGAACATTAAAGTAATTGAAAACAAAATTGTATGGTCTTTTTCTTCTCTAAAAGTGCCAGGTAAGCTTTCGAATAGAACTTCAAAGTGTCTATAGCAACAACAAAATAAAAAATAAAAAATAAAAAAAGGTTATCGATTTGGTTTTAAAACACAACAATCCCCATTAACCCTAACTCCTGGGCATGTTTTTGTGAATTAAACTATCAGAAAAGAAAAATGGGTTACATTTTTGTTTGAAAATCAGTCTCTGCATGTGCCGGGGATCGAACTTGGGCCACATACGTGCACGTCACACGCTCTACTAACTGAGCTAATGGGCTGAGCTAAGTTTTTCTCGCAATTTGATAGTTGTAGCAGCATCAGGATTTGCGGTGTGTAGAAATTAGGGTTAATAACAATGTCTCAGTTCACAGTGACGATTCCCATCCAACCAGGCTACCTAAAACAATTGATTCAGCATTATGTGTTAGGGTTTAATAATTCATGTTAGATGCTTTGTTCACAATATACACAAATTAGTAAATAACTACCACACTTGTACAAATAATCACACAACACTGGTGGGGGGGGGGGGGGGGGGGGGGGGGGGAGTGAACCACCAACACCTTTATGGTGCATGGTCCACTATTGATAGTTCTGCATATAGGAGGGGTGAAAGAGGATCTGTTTTTTGAGGAAAATGTGGTGATGTACAGAGGTTAACACTTTCCACGCGGCTATAAGTTTTACCATATACAAAACAGAATTATAAGAAACCTTTCCCAACTTTCAGGGTATATCTCAAGGATTACTGGACCAATACTTAGGCATGTTTGTACTTATTTCAATGCATTTCTCATATTGATTCCAATTATGGTAACGAAATTTAACAATTTTGACATTTTTAAAACATTTTATGCAATTTTGGAATGTCATCTGCAGCTGTCTGCCGCGTGGAAAGTGTTAAGACACCACCAATTCTATGCCATCATGACCGCCTTGTTGGTGTGGTGATCAGGCCCCCCCCCCAAAAAAAATGTTATGTTGTCCTCGACCGCCCGCTCGTCATTTTAGGGCCGCTCCGATATTTTATTTTTTTTCAGATTTTTTTAAAAAAAAAAATCGTATTTTTTTAATGAAAATAATCAGATTGTTGTTTTTTTCAGATTTTTTTCTTCAGATTTTTTTTTTTTTCAGATTTTTTTTCCAGATTTTTTTTTAAACAGCTTAAATGGCATTGAATATTAAATTAAGTGTTTATAACATATATGTATGGCTCTTAGAGTGATGTTAACTTCTTGTTGGCTGAACTTTGAGCTTCTGCTGGTAAAATTAAATTTAAATTTAAAAAAAAAAAAAAATCCGCCCGCCCGCCCCTCCTCTCTGAAAGCTGTCGAGGACAACATAACAATTTTTTTTGTTTGGCCTCACCACCAATGACCACTAAATTTGTGTTTTTATTAAGCACCTAAAGGTGGTGATGCCAGAAGTTCACCACAAGAAGCGCATGTCAAGCGTATCCATTCAAACCATCATGCTACGTGCCCATCTTGGTAACCTGCGCATCAAGGCAAATGTTTTCATGCATGGCGGGCAAGCATAACACGCGCGTGGAAGCTCATCACCACTAAAATAATCGCCTTCTGTTTCTAAGGCCAAAAAAAAAAAATTGTTATATTGGCGTAACCCGCCCGACCCTAAAAATACGCCCGACCCTACACTTTTTTTTTTCAGTGAAAAAAAAACAAAAAAAACAACCGACCGACCCTAAAAAATAAAAAAATGAAAAAAATAAATGTTTTTTCTCGAACGAAGTACGACGGTACTTCTAACAAACAATAGGGAATGTTTAAACTCGGTTAACATTGTTCAAAAACAGCTGCTAAAAAAAAAATAAATAAATAAATCCCTACCTACCTACCCTATTTTTGTTCAGCCCGTTACGCCAATATAACAATTTTTTGTTGTTGGCCTAATCAAGATCACCACTAAAATCCCCCAAATAACCCAGAAATACTGGGTTATTTTGGTGGTGATGGTAAAAAGGTGGTGAATGCATGTTTGTATATTGAAGCCATCACCACCAATCACCACCAATAACCACATTTTGGTTAGAATAGAATTAGGCTTATACACCTATCAAAAGATGTAAGTTCCCCCCTAGCATATACTAGAATATTTCCAAAAATATTTGATGAATTTAAATAATTGTCAGCTAGAAAGATGCACCCAATTGTTAGGCACATTTTGATACCAAATTTGTTGGCCTTGAGACAATGCAACGATAAGAAATTGTGCCATTTACCCTTTTTTATACAGAAAAAAAAGTGGCACTAAATCGCACCGGCTATGGCTAGAGTGTCCATACATCAATAATAAGCAGATCATAATCAATAAGCAGATCATAATCTTGTTTGTTAATTTTATGGACAAAACCAGCCATAGCCAGTGAGATTTAGTGCCACTTTTTTTTCTGTATAAAAATTGGTAAATGGCACAATTTCTTATCTTTGCATTGTCTCAAGGCCAACAAATTTGGTATCAAAATGTGCCTAACAATTGGGTGCATCTTTCTAGCTGACAATTATTTAAATCCATCAAATATTTTTGGAAATATTATAGTATATGCTAGGGGGGAACTTACATATTTTGATGGGTGTATAGAGCTGTTGCTGTCAAAATATCATCTGCTAAGCAGACGGGTTTGGTCATCCATGATTGCATTTTCATCCATATCCCCTTGAAAAACGATATCACTTTTTAGACTTTCTCTTTATCTGGCAAACCTGCCCCATGATTAGCATCATGTACATTGAAATGAAAAATACCCAAATACAAAGAAAATGTTAGATGGAAATTATTTTTGATACTCAACAAACTATTATGAGGTTTTTAGAGAGCACATTATTAGGTGGGTACACGGCAATACCATTTCTGTACACGGCAATACCATTTCTGCACCCAGCGTGGCATTCTTTAAAGGGGCATTAAGAGATGTGGTGGAGGCAGCGCCCTCAATTACAAAAATGTATGATAAAAACTGGGATTTGTATATTTTTACAATTGTATTACATGTATGAACTTACACCTATGGATTAAGAAAAATCAGCCCTCTTTCTACAACAAAACGTTGATTCAAAAATGCTGGTAGAGCCGCAACCAGCATTTTACATGGTTAGGGGTGGTATTCCAACATATTTAAAACATTGTTTTATTCAAGTTTTGCTGGGTTTTTTTTTTAGTAGAAACAACAATAATGGCAATTTTTAATGTTCATCTTGAATTCTGAAGTAAATTAATTGAAATAAAATAAATTTAAAATGACATTGTGTCCCTTTAAGAGCAATCGGAGAGTCCTTCCCATTGGATTAAAGGACTAAACAACCATGTATCCAAGTATCTAAGTAAGTATAGACGTCCCGTAACCAAAGTGTGCATGCTAGTGTAGTATACTGTTTATTCCATACTGGACGTCTAGCAAGATAGTCGGATACACCAAAAGGAGAGCCGCATCGCCAATATTGTTGAATGTTATTAAGTTGATTGTCACAGATGGGTCTAATTGCTATATAAAAGTCAGGATATGTATTGGAGTAAAGACCAGATCATTACCGTCACCATGCCTACCTGTCGTCTCGGGCACATAGGGTAGGCTTTTTAGCCTATATAACGCCCACCTATATTCATCATTACTTGACTGCAGTAGAGTTTGTAATATGTGATGCGATCTGTGAAAACCCGCCACATGGTGGCATTTTTCATATTGGAGATATTTATATCATAAGAAAGCTAAAACTGTGCTGATTACAGAACTGTTTCGATCATTTTTCTACGATCACTACAAAAAAAGTTATGAGTGAATGATGATTGTGATGTCACCAAAAGCTACAAAACAAGAAATCATGAAAACAGGCCAAAAAAGATACATAATTCAATATAATAACATTATAAGGTTAATAATAAAAGTGACTTAAGTAAGTTTGTCAAGGTGAAATTTCATGAAAGATGATGACACAAAGTACTGGAAACTAATTTTCTTTAAAAAAATCTAAAAAAAAGAAAAAAGTTTCTTTATTTTTTATTTTTTTATTTTTTCTATTTTACCCATAATCCCTAGTTCACGTTTTGCGACATCCGACGGGTTTTCTCAGATCGCATCACATATTGGTTTACTTTACATGTCACTTGCTCAGAGTGCCCATGTAGCCCATGTAGTCATATTTGTTGATGTGCTTGCCCAGGAAAGAGTCAATTGCATTCTTGAAACCGTTGGTTGTCTCTACATGGACAATACACAGCTTGGACGCCTATCACCAGGACATTGTCACTGTATGCAGTACTTTTTCTCCTTTTTCCGGTACAGTTCCAACTTTATAAACTTGAATACTAGAGCACTTGGTGGGATGTGATGCAGGCTGGCACTGCGTTATTAGATGAAAAACTACTTAATGACTGGGTCTGGAATGCAGTAAAGAGACGACCCTAGACAAAAAAAATAAAAAAAATAACAAAGTACATTCTAAGCGGGTTATTTTACAATG
This sequence comes from Ophiura sarsii, assembly GCA_035610835.1. Lineage (NCBI taxonomy): Eukaryota > Metazoa > Echinodermata > Ophiuroidea > Amphilepidida > Ophiuridae > Ophiura > Ophiura sarsii. Next base: position 66,759,556 of record CM069456.1, read on the forward strand.
TTAATAAGTTAATTTCATAAATTAAAATGAGAGCTTTAATTAGCAGTACTTATTTTTTTTAAAGTAGACTATAGGTTTCACAAGTTGGGTGCTAAGCGTGAGCCACTATTAGTCCATCAGCTACGAGACTTTTAATGGACCGAGTGAGGTCAAGCATCTGATGGGGTCAGTCTTGTCTGAAATTTTGTGCTGGATCCGAATATTGACACCTTACAAGCCGCAATCGCGGTCTCGGCAGTGTAAAATCGATTTTTGTACCAAAAATCCAGTTTTTTTACCAGAAATACCCCAATATCGTATTTTCATCATAAATATGATAATATACAAGCTATAAACACTATTTTGATACCTAATTAAAGGTTACATAATGGTCTACTTGGAAAAGAACAAAAACAACTAAATTGGTTGTTAAAAGAGATTTAAACAACTTGATTTCGCATAATTGTTCATAAATATTGAAATTATTGGTGTTTTTTTGTTATAATAGATCAACATTTGACCTTTTGACCTCAAAGGGGTTGAAAAGTAGAGAAACTCATTTTTTTCGGAATTTTGTGCTTAATACGAATAAATAGATTTTTTAAATCCAGGATTATATTTTTAGTTGCAAAAATGGATTTTTGTACAAAAATACCACTTTTTAACCGGAAATACCCCAATATCGTATTTTCATCATAAATAAGCCAATGTATAAGCTATAAACACTATTTTGATACCTAATTAAAGGTTATATAATGGTTTTCCTGAAAAAGAATGAAAACAACTTAATTGGTTGTTAAAAAGGATTTAAACAACTTGATTTTGTATAATTTTTCATAAATATTGAAATTATTGGTGTTTTTTGTTATAATAGATCATCATTTGACCTTTTGACCTCAAAGGGGTCAACAAGGTGAGAAACTCATTTTGTTTGGAATTTTGTGCTAAATACGAATATTAATGTTTTAGAATCCAGGATTATATCATTAGTTGCAAAAATGGATTTTTGTACAAAAATACCACTTTTTAATCGGAAATAGCCCAATATCGTATCTTCATCATAAATATGGTAATGTACAAGCTATAGACACCATGCTGGTACCAAATCACAGGTTACATATGTTTCTACCCGAAAACGAACAAAAAACAACCAAATTGATTGTTTAAACTTAGTTAAACAACTAAATGTTGCGTAATGTTTAATGAAAATAGAAATTGTATGACTTTTTTTGTTATAATAATCAATAGAAATAATAGGCATATACGACGGGTATTAAACAAATTATAAATATTTTAACCAGGTTCGCCGTCGGGGGTAGAAAAGAGACAATAATGGAAAAACGATCTGGCCCGGGAATCGAACCCAGGATCTGTTGATTGCTTGTCAACTGCCTAGTCCATTGGGCCACAAGACCTCGCATGGTAAAGCATCTGAAATTCAAACCTAAGCGATTTCGTTTCCTAGTCTCCTGCCACAAGTATGAGGCAGTTGACAAGCAATCAACAGATCCTGGGTTCGATTCCCGGGCGAGATCGTTTTTCCATTATTGTCTCTTTTCTACCCCCGACGGCGAACCTGGTTAAAATATTTATAATAATAATCAATGTTTGACCTTTTTCACCTGGGAGGGGTCAACAAATTGAGAAAGTCTATTGTATTTGTAATTTTGTGCTGAATCCGAATATTACAATTTTAGAAGCCGTTATCATGAACTTACCTGTCAAAATTGATTTTGTTCAAAAAGACGGAGTTTTAAATGAACTACCTGAACTACCACAATATCCCACTTCTGTCATAAATATTTAGTCTAGTGGTTAGATATGGGTATCGTGCACACCCGGAAATCAACTTCTAATCAATGTCTCTATATCAGAAAGAATGCGTAGAAAACGATTAGATATGTTTAAAAAATGTGAAAATCTCCCATGTGTCATTTGTATACAAATTAGTGCCGCCATAACCGAAAAATCTATTGTTCACTATATCTTGGCCAATATTGCAGATAACTTAACAAATGAGGTGTCTAGACCCGTGTTTTGAGGGTTAAAGATCATAATAAAACTATTCTTGAAGTGACCACATGTGTCCGTAGCGTATGAGTATGCAAATTAGTGCTGCCATTACCAAAAATGCATTACTATGGTATACCAAGGAGTTTAATAAGGAGTTTGTAATGATAACTCCTTGGGTATACTAGTAAATCTGTCAATATAATATTGAACATAACTGTACACTAAAGGTGTCTAGACCTATATTTTGTGGGTCATATGATCATTTAATGACCCAAGTGATAGTGCAATGGCCACAAGCAGTCATTGTAATGTGTTCAAAAGCATTTTGGGCTATCCTTGGTACTTGTGCTCATATTTTATTATGTCTATATGTTATTCTAATTGTTTGGTGCAATCAAAGTATGTGCATGTATTACATGTATATAATTTAGATGTTTCTATATCTGTATTATGTTTGAGTACCCAATCAAATAAAACCATTTAATGAACCTAGACTGTTATTTAACATGTTTAATGAACCTAGACTGTTATTTAATGAACCTAGACGACTGTTATTTAATGAACCTAGACTGTTATTTAATGAACCCAGACTGCTATTTTAATGACCATAAGTGATAATGTAATGTTACAAAGCAATTATATAATATATATAAAGTAACTATTTGACCACGAGTAATCAATTAATGACCATAAGTAATCATGTAATGACCACAAGTGATCATGTAATGACCACAAGTGATCATCTAATGACCACAAGTGATCATCTAAAGACCACAAGTGATCATCTAATGACCACAAGTGATCATCTAATGACCACAAGTGATCATCAATAACCACAAGGGATCCTTTAAAGACCACAAGGGATCATTTAAAGACCACACGGGATCATTTAAAGACAACAAGGGATTATTTAATGACCATAAGGGATACTTTAAAGACCACAAGAGATACTTTAAAGACCACAACTGATTATTTAATGACCACAAGGGATCATTCATTGACCATAAGGGATTATTTAATGACCACAAGGGATCATTTATTGACCACAAATGATCATTTAATGAATACAATCATTTTTAAATGATCCCTTGACCCAAGGGATCACTTAATGATCACAAGGGGTAAATAAATGATCCCCAGGGTCATTAAATGATCACGTAGGGTCAATTAAACAACCTAGCGGGTCTTTAAATGATTGCCTGAGATTAATATGTTAAAGCTTGTAGTTATTAAACGATCCCTTGTGGTCATTAAATGATCTCTTGTGGTCATTAAATGATCCCTTAGAGGTCATTAAAGGATCATTGTGGACTTTAAATGATCCCTTGTGGTCATTAATTGATCTTTTGGGATCATTAAAGGATCCTTGTGGTCATTAGATGATCCCTTGTGGTCATTAGATGATCCCTTGTGGTCATTAGATGATCCCTTGTGGTCATTAGATGATCCCTTGTGGTCATTAGATGATCCCCTGTGGTCAATAAATGATCCTTTGGGGTTATTGAATGATCCATTGGGGTCATCAAATGATCCTTGTGGTATTTAAATGATCCCTTGTGGTCTTTAAATGATCACTTGTGGTCTTTAAATTATCCCTTGTGGTCTTTTAATGATCCCTTGTGGTCTTTAAATGATCCCTTGTGGTCTTGAAATGATCCCTTGTGGTCATTAGATGATCAATTGTGGTCATTAGATGATTACTTATGGTTATTAATTGATTACTCGGGGTCAAGTACTTACTTTATATATGGTATATAATTGCTTTGTAACAATAAATTATCACTTATGAATTAAATAACCGTCTAGGTTAATTAAATAACAGTCTAGGCCAATTAAATAAAAGTCTAGGTAAATTAAATAACAGTCTAGAATCATTAAATAACAGTCTAGGTTCACTAGAATAACAGTCTGGGTTCATTAAATAACAGTCTAGGTTCATTAAATAACAGTGTCATCATCATCATCATCATCATCATCATCATCATTGGTCGTCCGTGAACGAAATGGAGGACGCATTCGCAACATACTTGGCCCAGACTTTCCTGTCGTTCATGAGTTGGCGGATATCTGGTGGATCTAAACCCATATCGTTTTTGACGTATATCAGGATACTGAAGGGGTCTTCTGTCTCTGTTAGTTTTCCCACCAGGAGGAGTCCAGAAAATTAGACTGGTTGGCTGGTTGGTTGTTCGCATTCAGTGATCAGCGAAACATAAGTGGCGCTGACTAATTATTGATGTTATATTGATGTAATAGGGGGAATATCGCTTTTTGGGATATGATCCCTCCAACTGATGTTAAATATGTTACATAACAGTTGAATATAACATCCGTTGATTCAGTCTTCAATTTCCTGCTGATGGTCCATGTTTCAGAGCCGTACAACAAAACGCTTTCTCTTCAGGCTTTGATGAATCTGATTTTTTTCTTTTCTTTCAAGATCAGACTTCCAGATCTTCTGCATTATATTGCAGGCAGCCCATGATTGTGCTTTCCTGCATTTGAATTCCTGAGATGTGTATAGAACATAGGCCCCAAGTATTTTAATAATAACAAAAAGACTTTCCCCGACCGTGCTATTCGAACCAATGGTCCAATTCTCTGGAATTCACTTCCCAAAAACATGAAACAATCCAAATCTTTAAAGCATTTCCGAACCCAGTTAAAGCAAAACCTTATCCAAATTACGAGTAATCTCTTCTATTTGAGCCCGTCCTTGTTCTGTCTTGTATATGATGTTGTGGGATTCTTATTGTTTATTTTAGTATAAAATGTTTGTTTATGTATTGCTTGTTTTTAAGGGGTAGACCATAAACGGGCCTCATTGGTTTTCCAGTTTAATACTCCATATTGTGTTTTTTATATGTGATTTGATGTATTTTTTATATGGAAATAAAGATTGATACTTGATACTTGATACTTTAAATTGGAGAAGTTTTCCAGCTCTACTCCTTTGACGGTCTTTACACTGGGTGGGGTAGCAATATTAATAAGGAAGCTTTTTGTTTTTCCTTCATTCAAATGTAGGCCAATTGTATTTGATGCTTCCTCGACAGTCTGTAACAGTGATTCCGCTTTACTGATTGATGTTGCTAGGAGAGCTATATCGTCTGCGAAATCTAGATCGTGAAGACGAATGTCAGGATAGCGTCTACTCCTCAAAGGCTCCAGCAGTATACCTGTTTCATCAGGGATGTCTGTCAGGGCACAGCGCATTACGCAGTCAAGAAATGTGATGAAGATGAAAGGTGCCAAAGTTTCACCTTGAAGAACACCAGCTAAAATCTTGAAAGGTTCCGTCTCCCCATCGGTCGATTTGACAATAGCTGAAGAGTTGTCATACATTAATTGTATGGCCTTGCCAATGGTGTCAGGGATACGAATCATCAGGGATACCATAGGCACTGAGGATGTCGAACATGCGATCGCGGTGTACTGAGTCAAAAGCCTTAGAGAATTCTATGAACACGACAGCCAGTTGAAGGTTTCTTTTCTTTCATTCCTTCAATTATTCTTCTCAATGCTAGAATCTGGGAGATTGTGGATCGCTTCTCTCTAAAGCCATTTTGATTACATAGAAGAAGAGGGTCCACAAATGGGCGTATTAATTCGGTTTAGAAACATACAATTGTAGACCTTAGCCCCAATACAGGAGAGGTTAATCCCTCTGTAGTTGGTTGGTTGAGAGATATCTCCCTTTTGGGGGATAGGAATGATGGCACTCACTGACCACTGACTAGGGATTTCATGGTGAATCAATGCTCTGTTGCAGATTTCCAATAGGTGAGGTCGGAATTGTTTTGACTTCTAAAGTTCAAGAGGAATGTTGTCCAGTCCAATGGCCCCTCCTGGTTTAGCTTGATTGAGAGCAGACTCAGCTGATTAGGAGACTGCCTTCCACTACTGGGATAATGTCAAAGACAGTGTCTGTAACAGTTGGTGGTTTTCCAAGAAGGTTTTGAAAGTGGTGCAGTGTAGGTTCATTAATTAGTTAGGTTCATTAAATAACAGTCTAGGTTCATTAACCTTAACCCCCGAGGCACCTTTTCCAAAGAATTTTTGTATGCGGCCAAATAGCGAGGGGAAAAGTGGCCCCACTCCCCGGGTCTCGAACCCCGGTCCTCTGGGTTTAGAGGCAGACGATATACAGCTAGGCCACGGGGGTAAACCATACATGGCGGAGTATATTCCGCCCTGTATATACCCTGGGGCCATTATTTCATCGAAAAACTGCCGAGCCGGGTGACACAAGCACGCCGCATCGTAGTGATTTGTAGTACTCAAGAGTGTTAGGGTTAAATTACTGCTTGTGATTGCACTATCACTTGTGGTCATTAAATAATCATATGACCCACAAAATATAGGTCTAGACACTTTCGTGTACAATTATGTGCAATATTGACAGATATATACCATATAGTAATGCATTTTCAGTAATGGCGGCACTAATGTGCATACTCGTATGCTACGGACACATGTGGTCACTTAAAGAATAGTTTCATTATGATCTTTGACCCTCAAAATACGGGTCTTGACACCTCATAGTTTGTTCAGTTATCTGCAATATAGGCCAAGATATAGTGAACAATAAATTTTTCGGTTATGGCGGCACTAATTTGCATAAAAATGACACATGGATATTTTCACATTTGTTAAACATATCTAATCGTTTTCTACACATTCTTTCTGATCTAAAGACATTGATTAGAAGTTGAATTCCGGGGTGCACGATACCCATATCTAACCACTAGACTAATATTTATGACAGAAGTGGGATATTGTGGTAGTTCAGGTAGTTTATTTAAAACTCCGTCTTTTTTGAACAAAATCAATTTTGACAGGTAAGTTCATGATAACGGCTTCTAAAATTGTAATATTCAGATTCAGCACAAAATTACAAATACAATAGACTTCCTCAATTTGTTGACCCCCAGGTGAAAAAGGTCAAACATTGATTATTATAACAAAAAAGTCAATTTCCAATTTCTATTTTCATTAAACATTACGCAACATTTAGTTGATTTGGTACCAGCATGGTGTCTATAGCTTGTAATACATTACCATATTTATGATGAAGATACGATATTGGGCTATTTCCGGTTAAAAAGTGGTATTTTTGTACAAAAATCCATTTTTGCAACTAATGATATAATCCTGGATTCTAAAACATTAATATTCGTATTTAGCACAAAATTCCAAACAAAATGAGTTTCTCACCTTGTTGACCCCTTCGAGGTCAAAAGGTCAAATGATGATCTATTATAACAAAAAAACATTATACAAAATCAAGTTGTTTAAATCCTTTTTAACAACCAATTAAGTTGTTTTCATTCTTTTTCAGGAAAACCATTATATAACCTTTAATTAGGTATCAAAATAGTGTTTATAGCTTATAGATTAGCTTATTTATGATGAAAATACGATATTGGGGTATTTCCGGTTAAAAAGTGGTATTTTTGTACAAAAATCCATTTTTGCAACTAAAAATATAATCCTGGATTTAAAAATATATTTATTCGTATTAAGCACAAAATTCCGAAAAAAATGAGTTTCTCTACTTTTCAACCCCTTTGAGGTCAAAAGGTCAAATGTTGATCTTTTATAACAAAAAAACACCAATAATTTCAATATTTATGAACAATTATGCGAAATCAAGTTGTTTAAATCTCTTTTAACAACCAATTTAGTTGTTTTTGTTCTTTTCCAAGTAGACCATTATGTAACCTTTAATTAGGTATCAAAATAGTGTTTATAGCTTGTATATTAGCATATTTATGATGAAAATACGATATTGGGGTATTTCTGGTAAAAACCCGTGATTTTTGGTACAAAAATCGATTTTACACTGCCGAGACCGCGATTGCGGCTTGTAAGGTGTCAATATTCGGATCCAGCACAAAATTTCAGACAAGACTGACCCCATCAGATGCTTGACCTCACTCGGTCCATTAAAAGTCTCGTAGCTGATGGACTATATAGACTTGTGTATCACATTTTTGTAGGTGTATTCATTTTGTTGGTGTTTGGGGCTTGCTTCTGAAGAGGTTTATACAGAGTGAGTCCTCCAAAAAGTATAGGCCTACTCAACTTCAAGATTTTATTTCTACAAATCTGTGCAAAGATTTCTCTAATTATTTATTCTGTCAGAGAGGCTGTCATCTCATTAGCTCTCATGTTCATTTTAGTTGGTTAAAATGGTTGAGGAAAACATGTTTTATGCCCATTTAGATAAAAGTGTACATTTTAAAACCAAACAAGATTTGTGATATTTGTCTAACAATCTCATTTGAATTTCACTATTGAATAATCGCGCACACTCTAATCCGATCATCACAAAAGCCTGATATTATCTTTGCACTGCTGAATTCACGAAAAATGATATTGTTTTGCCAGTATGAAAATAATATCTGGGTAAGTTTGTTTTGTCTTATTAATTAGCTATTATGTCTCACGCATGAAGCCACTTAATCATAAATATCATGCGTCATTGAGTACAATACTCAATATTTTTGTTCGGTTTCAAAATGCATTAAACTTTACCAAAATAGTCATAACTGGATAACGATACCGTGAAATGTTGTGATCTTTTTGCTGAGAACAACAAATAATTGCAGCTATTGATTCAATCATTGGTTGCCTTCATATTTTGGTAAGAAATATTTTAAATATTTATTTTACTTTGAGTAAACTTTTTTTTGGACTCACCCTGTATGTGCAATAGGTAGATATTCCAACCCCAGACCTACTAATGATAATACTTCTTTTGAAATGCCATAATTCTAGCAATAATGCTTAATCATTTTTGAAATCTATCACAGTCTGTCTGTACTAATAAGTCGATAACCATCCCATAACTGTGTGTTATTTAAGTCGTAATCAGTTGCATAGGCCAGAGGGGGGGGGGGGGGGGGGGGGTGGGGAGACCCCATATTCGAATTATGTCTGTTGAGATTAGCACTGTCGGTCGAGATTGGCATTGTAGGTTTAGATTGGTACTTTCGGTTTAGATTGGCACTGTCGGTTATCAAGAGCTCGTTTTTTCGTGCCGGGTTTCTGTTTAGTCCTTGTCGGTTCACTTACATTTTTTGCCCCCCCCCCTTCCAATATCAAAAACCTGGCTATGCCACTGATCGTAATACACATGTGGATAACACTAGATTTGAGTTAAACGTGGTTACTCACATAATGAGGTCGTGCTACAAATTAAATTGAATGAAGATATTCAATTGGCCATCAACTATAAAAATACCGTGTCAGACCTGGATCGCTGCATATATTAACATATATTAACAGGTATGAATAGTGCTTCTTATCCCTTTAGATATGTTTTTCTCAGCTAACGTTAAAGGTATATTATGTGATCTTTCCAGGAAATGCCCGTAACATCGAAAAAAAGATTGAAAGCAGATTTTCTTGCAGATTTACATTTCTGATCATAAATCGTACATACATTCCAAGTTACAGGGCGATACAGTTCCTAATTACTTCAAAATCAGGGTTTTAGAGTGAAAATAAACTGTCGGGATAACACGACAGTTTATATTTTCACTCTAAATTCACTCTAAAACAATGATTTTGAGGTAATTAGGAATCGTACCGCTCTGTAACTTGGAATGTATGTACGATTTATGATCAGAAATGTAAATCTGCAAGAAAATCTACTTTCTAAAAAAAATCATGAATAGAGGGCGCTCTCTGGAAAAGATCACATAGTATGCCTTTAATACTCTCTTACTTAGGAAACCTACCCCCTAAAATTGATAGCTTGTGTTACCACTTTCTGCAGTTGATAAAGTTACGTTTTCTGGGGAAGGAGATGGTAAAACAAGCATGTCTTGAGGACACACTTAAAGGTATATTATGTGATCTTTCCAGGGAACGCCCTCAACATCGAAAAAAAAATAGAAAGCAGATTTTCTTGCAGATTTTCATTTCTGATCATAAATCATGCATACATTCCAAGTTACAGGGCGATACGATTCTTAATTACTTCAAAATCGTGGTTTTAGAGTGAAAATAAACTGTCGGAATCCCGACAGTTTATATTTTTCACTCTAAATTCACTCTAAAACCATGATTTTGAGGTAATTAGGAATCGTATCGCTCTGTAACTTGGAATGTATGTATGATTTATGATCGGAAATGTAAATCTGCAAGAAAATCTACTTTCCAAAAAAAAAAATGAATAGAGGGCGCTCTCTGGAAAGATCACATAATATGCCTTTAACAGCATAATAACATTTAGGGTTGGACTTCAAACAAAAAGCTGAGTACAGCATACAGGCTGTAACAAAAAAAAGTTTAAAACAATTCCAAAGTAATTTCTGTTTCAGTTTTGAATGTCATGCAAAGAAAATGTTCTCAGCTTCTTAATAAGCTTTGTTTTATGAAAATCGGTGGTCAGGAAGCAGAGCAATGATCAATTGTCTAAAGTAGTTGCGAAATCACCTGGGCCACTTTGGCTAAATCACTGGGAAGAACAGTATGAATAGAATCGAACCATGAATACAGGAAAAGAGCGCTATTGTGAGACAATGGTTCATTTCATTCAAGTGGACAGCCCAAAATCAGACAGACCCTGCTTGTTCGGGTTTGGACAGGAATCTTGGTGATAGAACTTTGATTGGACATATTTTCATAGATGGGGAACATGAATGCGTAAAAATGCTACCTTGATCTGTTTAATAACACGGTGATACCTGAGTTACCTGTTGAACGTGTAAACGATTTTGAAATTGCATGATTATAAAATTGGATTAAAAGTGAAATAGCAATTGTATATCTTTTTTTGTATGAGGCCGGTGAGCCTGGTACCAGGCCGGTGATAACCCGGCACAGACTCGGTGTAGAACGGTAACGACCGAGGACACGGTGAGGAGGTGTTATGCACCCGGTGAGAACGGTAAGCTACAAATGTATGAGGGCGGTGAGTCCAGTAGCTCTAACATAAGTGAACTCATTCACGTCCTGCGTCATATTTGTTTATCAAGGTTTTTCCACCTATTTTAATGACATTTTGTCCAACGTGTCTTTACATAATACCCTATCATTTCAAGACCATGTAGCATCCATCTGGGTTAACCCCCTGGGGTCTACCTGTCTATCTTACAGTGGATCTGATTGGTTTATTACTCATATGAATAGCCAATTCAAATGCAGCTTGTAAAATGTTTCACTCCCATCTTTATCAGGGATACAATTATTCTAACATTGTCTCTCATTGGTGCAATAAATGATGTATCCATCTTTTTAACCAATCGGCCGGTAGTTCCCAGGGGTTTAATGGCTTTCAATTTTTGATAAAACGTAACCCGAAACTATTAGGGTGGTATGTAGCAATAAAAGCTAACAGGGGGAAACGCAGGACAAATAATGATAAGGCCAAAAAAAAAAGAAGGTTTGTCTCAGATGACATGAGAGACTGAAAATCCAATGCGGTCTGCAGATTTTTTTTCCATTTTTTTTCTTCAATTTAAACCTGATCGTCATTTGTTTGGTCAAAAAGTTGGATTTTGCAAGATTTTTTTGAGAAAATTGAAAAAGAAAAAAAAATTGAAAAAAAATTGAAAAAAAAAATTGAAATTTTTTTTGTTGTTGAAAAAACCCAAAAAAAACACTAAAAAAAAAAGCTTACGCGGGCGGTTTCGGGAATGCGCGCGGGTCATCTGAGACAAACCTTTTTTTTGTTGTTGGCCTAACAAGATTAAAATAAACCCCTTCAAAACACTTACCTTAAACTGCTAGAGCTCCATCATATTTCAATTCAACTATGGTAGGACTACTCCAATGTTGGCACCAGCATCATCCCACAGATTTGTAAATGTAGTCATGATTACAGGGTGAGTCAGAAAGAAGTTTACCCGGATTGGTGATGTTTTAAAAAACAAACAAATGAGACTCGAGAGTTCAGTAAAGCATATATTTAACAAGCATTCTCTCCTGCTTATTAGGAAAAAAGAATGACACAAATTGATCATTGCTAAGAGGAGTTATGCCTATTTTAATAAAGGTACTCATTTTGCAAGCTGTCCACGGAATACTTGACAAAACAAATATAAAGTAAGCATTTTAGCTTGACAAAACATGAGCGCTTTCAGTAAAACAGGCATAACTTCTATTAGGAATGATCAATTTGCTTCATTGATTTGCTCTAATAAGCAGCAGAGTATGTTTGGTAAATAAATGCTTTTACTGAACTTTTAAGTGTCATTTATTTGTTTTGAAAAACATCACCAATCTCGGTCAATAGGGAAGTACGCAGCTAAAATGCATACTTTACATTTGTTTGGTCAAGTATTCCGTGGACAGCTTGCAAAATGAGTACCTTGAATAAAATAGACATAACTCCTCTTAGCAATGCTCAATTTGTGTCATTCCTTTTTCCTAATAAGCAGGAGAGAATGTTTGTTAAGTATATGCTTTACTGAACTCTCGAGTGTCATTTGATTGTTTTTTAAAACACCACCAATCCGGGTAAACTTCTTTCTGACTCACCCTGTATAAACAACGAGCGTGTTTTGTTCAGTAATATAAGGTGTAGGATTGGTCATTGTTGGTCATTATGGAAAAGAGTGTCAAAATCTGGTCGGATGCAGAGATTAATTCTGTTGTAAGTCAGTGATGAACACCTCTTCGCCACGCTATCTATGGTCAGTGGAGTGGATAATGACCAATCGTGCAGCTAACTCATTTTGTTGTTGTTCACCGGGCTGCATCCAGATGCTTGACATGCACGAACAACTGTGCATGCATGTGAGTGACAATTTCACTATTGATGCGCTGTCATTTTTTGAAATCTCCCGGTACACACTTCCGGGTTTACGCTCATACGCATGCACACAAGTATGCACGCAGTGTTGGAATTATGTCCATAGCATTATGACACTGACTTATAGTGGAGTGAAACTGAGTTCGAAGTGTGTAGTTCCGACACCTTTCTTAACATAAGTTAGCTTTTTTCTCCAACTGTGTAAGATTGCACTCGTTCAGTTCTCGTGGGCGCATGTGTTTTTTCTTCTTGTTGTGCTGATCACAGGACAGGATATTGTAAGAGACGAGTTTGGGTCGCTTTGGTTGACAAACCTCCGCTCTTTTTCAGACATTTTAGTAGAAATTAAGTGCGATGAGCAAACAGTCTCATAAGCCTATAATTATATTCCCATCAAATCTAAGTGTAAGTGTATTGTAAAGGACCAGGGTGTGCAAGATTTTACATGCAAGATCCAACTGGCAGTTGCTATTCCCCAGCCGAGGTATGATGGCCTCCAAGATGTTAATAAGCCCAATGCAAAACAGCAGAGAAACAGAAGTAGTAGTAATAAAATTCAATATCAACTTGTCAATATCCCGTTTCCATCTTGTGTCATACCGGCTCTTCGCCAAGGGAGATTTACAAATACATTATGTTACCAGAACATATCACCAAGCCTAAACTCGTACAGGTACTCCTTCTTCGTACGCACAATATCAATCTGGAACAGACTCCCCTCAAATGTCGTCACAGCACCTACAGTACGACAATTTAAATCTTTGGCACTGCCGGTCCTCCGTGGGATGCTTCCGACAGCTACCCAACACCAACTGTAACTTCCAGCACCTATGTTTTTACTTGCACCATTTGTAAATATCTACGAATCTGGCGAGCACCAGTTCTTCACCCCGCACAGCACGAACCTCCATGGACAAGCAGTTGCTTCTTTTGGAGTTACAGACTCAAGACTCAAGTAGATCATATCTTGTGTCTGTTCCTGTACACTCACACACCTGCAGAGCATTTCAACCTCAACTTAGTCGACGTTTACACTTTTCCACAAGAAGATCTAGCAAATCAACAGCGGTTTTGATGAATAGAGTTTATGAACATTACACCTTGGCCTGAAATTAACCACCAAAACTTTCAAGAGAATTCTAGCGGTTATATCAAACCAGTACCTTGTGTTCATAAGTTGAAACTAACCAATCTATGTGTGAATAGATAGGCATGAGAGATACACTTTCAGGTAAGATTTTTTACTTGCACCTTTTCAACTGTAAATAGAGGATATCGTGTTCCTGATCGCACCCTTTGCACCTTACAGTACGACAATACTCTACTACAAGAGGAATGTACTACACCATATAGATAGATAGATAGATAGAATACCCAACCATTCTTATTCCTGACTGTGCAAGTGTATGGGTCGTTTTTTAAAAGTCCCCATTGAAGACATACAGTGGTTGGGTAGGGTATACTAAAGGATTGTTCTCCATACCAACTTAATTGCCAACATATTGTAGCCCAAAAGGTGACCATTTTGGCAATATGTCAGCTTATAGTCCTTCAAAGTAGCCCAATAAGCTAATGACTCCAATACTGGGAAGGACAGTAAGATTGGCAACACTGTCTGTTCTAGTCAGACCAATGATGTGATTGGTTTAAACTACAATGCATTCATGATTTATGCAAAACTAGCATTATCAAGGGCAATTCATATGCAGGATTTAATGCATGTCTGCACAGAGAGTGCCTCCTTTAAAATAGAGTGAAGTGTGAACAACTCATCTAATCTAATCAAATGTCTCCATAAAAGAGTTACTTTCACATGTGAACAATTAAATATGGCTTTAAAAGTTTTGTTTCCTGTTATGAATATATTTCCTTTTCGAACAAAAATCCCTAAAAACAACAAAAATAAAATTAAAATTACAACATTTTTTTCAACACTTTCAGATTTTTTTTTAGTTACACAAAAATTGATCTTGTTTTTATTTTGAAAAATTATAAAAGTGTTGAAAAAATGTTGTAATCTTTTTAAAAAAAATTCACCGACATTTTGATGAAAATTCAACGACAATTTGATGAAAATTCACCAACATTGTACATTGAAGGATCAGAACCTGGGACGCATGAAGTGATCCACCTCTTCCCCCTAATCAATTTTGAACCACACAATTTGTCCACTATCAGATGGGGCCTCACAATAGTAATGGGTGGAGAAGGGGGAATGCCCAGGGGGGCCAGTCAAACATAATGGTGAAAACACGCGTGACCAAATTTTTTCCAGACACCCCCTAAACAAGTTTGACCCTGAAAGCAAAATTACCCCCTAAACAAGTTTTTAGCGCGCTTTCCTTGCAAATTTTGACCCCTAAACAAGTTCTTGCCAGAATATGACCCCTAAACAAGTTTTGTCTATTTGCGATTATGACGCTGTAGAGACGAGTGACACACATGCATTCTCAAATTGGAAATGAGACGCTCAAAAGAAATCGCAAAAACGGGGATAACATTCTTCTGGGAACGGAGAACAAAACAAGTTACCCTAAACACGTTCGACAGGTATTTTAAGCCACCCTTTTTCTTGAAAATCAGCGTTTTTGATACCCTTAACGCGTCACTCACGTGACGCGTCCAACACTGAAAAAACACCCCTTTTTACGCGGTTTTTTGGTCACGCCTGTGTACACTATTATGTTTGACTGGGCCCCCCGGGGGGGGGGGGGGGGGGGGGGGGGGGGGGAATGGGGTTGAGAATGGGAGCCTTTTAGGCGATCATCAACAAGTTACATTCCCACACCAGGACGCCGGAGGCTGTACGCTGGACAGACAGATATAGTGAGTACGCAGTCTCATCCTGATATATATCAGGCGAGACAACATAAGGTGCAAAAAAACCCTGTTTTACGGGCTGGAACAACCCATTTTTTTTTACATATGAGATTTTATTTTTTATTTGTTTAAATTGTTCAGTGTAAAACAAAAATTGGGTTAGGTCACGCTAAGGCCCAAAAAAAAAGAAGGTTTGTCTCAGATGACATGAGAGACTGAAAATCTAATGCGGTCTGCGGATTTTTTTTTTTCTTTTTTTTTTCTTCAATTTAGACCTGATCGTCATTTGTTTGGACAAAAAATTGGATTTTGCAAGATTATTTTGAGAAAATTGAAAAAGAAAAAAAAATTGGAAAAAAAATTGAAAAAAAATTGAAAAAAAAAAGAAAAATTGAAAAAAAAAAAAAATCCACTAAAAAAAAAGCTTAAGCGGGCGGTTTCGGGAATGCGCGCGGGTCATCTGAGACAAACCTTTTTTTTTTGGCCTAATTTTAGTTAAAATATTGAAGTTTTTGGCGCGATTCGTGCACAATTTGTTCTACATGTTTCAACATTGATGTAGAACAACAGGGGTGTACTTTCGCGACATCCTGCGAGAATCCAAATGGATTCTCGCAGAGGAATTTTGCGAGAATCCATGGATTCTCGCAAATGGATTCTCGCAGAATATTTTTGCGAGAATCCTTTTTACTGAATTTAAATTCCGCATTTTAAACATTTATTGTACTATTGTATACTTAGAAAATAATAGTACACAAATTGAATCAAACACTTCTTAAAATTAATTAAAATAATATCAAGAATAAGGCTATAAGCTTGCATAACTTCCAAATTCGGCATGTTTGTTGACTAAGGGTCAAATACCAGTCATCTAAGGTCCTGTTTTGGACTTTAAAAGAAGAAAATTTTTTTTTTATTATTATTTTTTTTTTTTTATTTTTATTTTTTTATTATTATTTTTTTTTGGCGAGAATCCACCTGGATTCGCGCGGTAGTGATTTTACGCGAATCTTTACGCGAATCGATTCGCGGATTCGCGCCGAAAGTACACCCCTGAACAATATTTGGGCATGGCCACCCTAATTTTAGTTAAAATATCAAAATGTGTTGCCCACTTCGCGCACATTTGTTTTACATGTTGATTGTAAAATTAAATTTGGGCTTTTTAAAATTTGGGCTTGGCCACCCTAATTTTGTTTGCTTCCTCATCAAGCCCTACAAACTAGATGGGCCTTGCGGCTATCGGTTTTAGCATATACAAAACAGATTTTCCCAGAAACATTTCCCAACTTGCAAGGTTTATCTCAAGGATTACTGAACCAAATTTGACTAGGCATGTTTGTACTTATTTCAATAATTTTGACATTTTTGAAACATTCTGTGACATTTTGGAATGTCGTCTGCAGACGCCTGCCGCGTGGAAAGTTTTAAAAGTTACCCCACCCCTCACTATACCTCTTTTGAGATAAACCTAATCTTGACCCCTAATCATCAAATCTGCTTAACAGGACCAATTCCCAACTTTCAGGGTCTATCTCAAGGATTACTGGACCAATACTAGGCATGTTTGTACTTATTTCAATGCATTTCTCGTGGCGATTCCAAATATGGTAATGAAATTCAATAATGTTGACATTTTTGAAACATTTTGCTTACCTCTGAAACTTTGTTCCCTAAATTTTTGCTGTAGGTTATCGTGTTTATCGCCATATGCCCGACACAGGGAGGAGGAATGTTCTGAAAGAAAATGTAATAAAAAAACCCAACTTTCACATTTTGTGATATTTGACTGAAACCCTACTTTTGAAGAGTAAAAGCAAGATATACCACCAGGGTGTGGGGAAACAGGTAATAACGAGGGAGAATAACGCGATAAAACAGATAAATAACAACAAAACAAATAACACACCAAAAAGTGTTTACTTGGATGTCTAGTAGTCAATATCTATTACTCGCATTGTGCTATAATTACAGTGGTGTACTTGTCTAGTTCATTATCTTATTTATAGTTCTTAACACTTTTGTTTTTTATATTTTGTCCCTGATGAAGGGTGGTATATCCACTTGAAACGTCGGTCTTTATTGTTACGTTATATCTTTGTTGTTTTATTGCACAGCAATTTTTATTGCTTTTTCCCAATGCATTTCCGTGTGTTATTGGGTTTTTTGTTATTTATCTGTTTTATCGCGTTATTCTCCCTCATTATTACCTGTTTCCCCACACTCTCATATTTTCTCCAGCTCTCATACTGCACCATATACATTTACCTTTAGGCCATCCAAGTTGCTATGACTAAATTGGACGGTGAGATTCAAAGCTATAAGCCTAAGTACTCCAGCCCTCTTACTACACCATATACATTTACCTTTAGGCCATCCAAGTTGCTGTAGCGAAATTGGACAGTGAGATTCAATCTATTATATTAGCCTAAGTATTCCAGCCCTCTTACAAACAGCATATACATTAACCTTTAGGCCATCCAAATTGCTGTAGCGAAATTGGACAGTGAGATTCAAAATTCAATCTATTATAAATAGTAGGGTGCATCTTCTCCCCCTTTATTTTTAATATGTCAATGGATTTGTCTGTCCCTAGTCTTAAAATGTTCCTATTGTCACAAAACTAACATGTGCCAAGTTTGAATTAATTTGGAAGTTGTCATGGGGGGCCACCGAGAACCTAAAGTTACAGTATGTGTTCTATTAGGAAAGTTTGTTGACCCCTGTACAATTCCAATTAGAAGCCGATCGAACAATTTGAAGTAGCTGCCATATCAAAACCGTTTGGACTTGGAAGCTCAACTCTTGTGAGCTAATAGAACTGATAATCATCTTCGGATCTGCGATAAAAATTAACCGCCAATGAAATGAGCATGTGTGTTTTATTGTCAAAAGCGCCCCCAGCCCATATTCTGGGGGGAAATGTCTGTCTTATGTGAACCAAGTGCTATAATACTCTTATTTCACACTGAAAGTGGATAATATACATTGATTTAAAGTTGTTATACTGTTAACACAATCAGGACATCAACATTTGTAAAATTAGGGGTAAAAATGACCACAAAATGCCAAATTCGGGGTAAAAATGACCACAAAATGCCAAATACATGAAATTATGGATCATGAGGGCGTTTGTGCCAGTAAACCACACATGCTCATTGTTAGCGATTATTTGTTGTTGCAGATTTGAAGATGATTATCAGTTCTATTAGCTCACAGGATTTGAGCTTCTAAGTCCAAACGGTTTTGATATGGCAGCTACTTGAAATTGTTGGATCGGCTTCTAATTGGAATTGTACAGGGGTCAACGAACTTTCCTACATAGAACACATACTGTAACTTTAGGTTCTCGGTGGCCCCCCATGACAACTTCCAAATTAATTCAAACTTGGCACATGTTAGTTTTGTGACAATAGGAACATTTTAAGACTAGGGACAGACAAATCCATTGACATAAGGGGAGAAGATGCACCCTAATAAATAGCCTAAGTACTCCAGCCCTTATACTATACCATAATACATTTACCTTTAGGCCATCCAAGTTGCTATAACTAAATTGAACAGTGAGATTCAAGCTATAAGCCTAAGTACTCCAGCCCTCATACTACACCATATACAATTACCTTTAGGCCATCCAATTTGCTATGACTAAATTGAACATTGAGATTCAAGACATTAGCCTAAGTACTCCAGCCCTCATACTACACCATATACAATTACCTTTAGGCAATCCAAGTTGCTATGACTAAATTGAACATTGAGATTCAAGACATTAGCCTAAGTACTCCAGCCCTCATACTACACCATATACATTTACCTTTAGGCAATCCAAGTTGCTGTAACTCATTGGACAGTGAGTCTCCATCTACATTGTATTTGGCGGCACTTGTCAATATGAAACTCAGGGCTGCGATACTGGCCTTAACATCTCCAACCTCTGCAAAAAGAAATAGACACATAATAATTCCCCAATTTTCTACCACCCTAAACTGAGTCTAGGCTGAATCCATTCCGTCTTTACAATTTACACACAGCCCTGCAAGAATGCGCACAATGTGAAGACTGAAACACAAACAGTTCCAAAAGTGTGCACCGATCAACTCATGAATAAACGCTACAATGCGCCGGTGGTTTCCCCCTGGCGTGGGTCATCACATGACATGGTCTCGCATGCTGATTTACCTCTCACGGCGCAGTGTGACGATCGTTAGACACGTTAAAGTTTAAATCAGGTGCTTCGGTGTTGTTGTTGGACAGACTTGCACATAGGCAATTAATTTAGAAGTGACTGGAAGTGTTATGGAAAACCATTTGGACATGTTATTTTCCCAAGTCCCTCAATTGGGTCCCTAAGATGACGGTCATATTTGATTTGATTTGATTTGATTTATTTCGGTATCTCCACATATATATAACAATGACAATGATATTAATATAAAGAATCTTAAGATACAGTTAAAATTACAAAACCACACAAAATTGGGGGAGATACAAACAGGATAACCCTTTAAGCCCGGAGGCTTATTTCCGAAGGGGTCCTAAGGAAAAACAAGAATACAACACGTACATCAACAGACACTGTATACATATTTAAAATTGATACAAAATATTAAAACATTTAAAACTATCAACAATTGATTTGGTTAAGATGATGAGTTTTTACAGACTTTTTAAAAATTGCCTTAGAAGGAATAGATTTGATTGCACATGGTAAGCTAGCCCAATCCTTAATGGCATTATAATAAAAAGAGCCAGAGATGATGGTGGTGGATTTGGGAACTTGGAAATTTTGCTGCACACTGGTTCTAGTACTGTGTTGATGCACACTTGAAATTCTGGTAAAATGAGATCTAAGATAATCTGGACCAACTTCATTAAAAATATCAAAAACATGGTTTAACCTGAGTTGTTTGGCTCTGTTGTGGATATTCAGAAAATTAAGAGTTTTAAAATCATTAACACATACATGGTACCTGGAATCTTTATTTAGAATGAATCTTATAACCTTGTTTTGAGCGACTTGCAGGCTTTTGCTCATCTGCTTTTGGACACCACCATACCAAGATGAAATAGAGTAATCGAACAAACATAGAACCAGAGCTGTACACAATATTTTCTTTATATTTTGATCCAGAAACTTAGCCTGTCTGTATAAAAACTTTAGTCTAGAATTAACTTTTTTTATGATACTAAGAGCCATTTCTTCACCATTCAAAAATTGATCGATGGTGAGACCTAAGTATTTGACAGAAGGAGTAGCATGAATTGTTTGCCCCTCACACTCGATGGTAAACTCTTGCCAGTTCTTCAACTTACGTTTTGTGCCAAAAAGAATGAGTTCCGTTTTACCCATGTGGAGAGAGAGCTTATTATCAATGAGCCATTTGTTACAACTACTAAGATATTTGCTGAGTTGATGCCCAATTTTAACAGGATCTTTGTCAGAAACAATTAAGGCACTGTCATCTGCATACTGAAGTAACGGACAATCAACACAGCTGGGCATATCGTTAACATAACAAAGGAATAAAATGGGGCCCAAAATGCTTCCTTGTGGAACACCACATGTCAGAGGCATAAAATGAGAGTCAGAGCCATTATCATTGACAATCTGAGATCTACAACTCAGATAAGACTCAAACCATTTTGTGGAGCTCGCAGCCATAGCTATATTACAAACCTCCCATATTGAGGGATGTAAACTGGGTCCCTGCGTCCCTCTATATGGCCGCCTTCTTTAAAAATAGCAGGGGTCGTGTGTAAAATAGGGAAGACATGGAGGATCGAGACTATTGAGGGATGTGGGGACCCAGTCTAAACTGAGCCCTAAATTGAGTTTTATTAAAGTAAAAACTATTCAAATATCAATATATCTCTTGACACCCTTTTTTATTCAGTGCCTCTTTTGTTTAATCTGAGACCATTGTGCACCAAAGTAAAGAGGAATTGCTGTGGTCATAACTCTCTTTGGCAAATGGCCGCATGTCACATGAGGTTGACCGTGCGTAAAAGTATGAAAGATCAATCTCACCCACAAAACGATGCAACGGACATCTGTGGTGCGCAATGTGTAAGCTCGACCTCACGGCTACGATTGGTTAGCGGCATTTTGTGAGTTTTCAGGCATGCGCAGTAAGCTGATCAAAGTTTTTTATTTTACATGGAGCGTGGTACAAGATTGACCGGGCGATTGCACGGTACAAGATTGTAGCAGTCGGGTTTTGTAGGTTCCAGGAAGGTTAGGGTTAATGTACCAATCACCCATAGTGTGGGTACTTACCATATTTGGCATCTGAAGTGAGTTTGTAAACTTTTTCATACTGAAAAAAAAAGAAGAAAAAAGAGTTTATTAGAAATAATTACAGAACAGACATATCTATTGGCCGATAAACAGACTACAATAGACTCACTAGGTAATGGAGAATACAAACTGATTATTAGACTGTACAATTATGACTCAGTCACTTCCTCTATTAGGTACGAAGAAAAAAAAGTTGACTTGCCTGTTAAGGGAGTCTGGGTCGGACGGTCGGATTTTTTTAATTTTAATTTTACAGGGAGATACTACACAAAAACACATTTTAAAGATTTTTTAAAATTTTTTTTAAAAATGATTTTTAAACAAGCAGATACTACTCAAAAACACATTTTTATCTTTCTTTATTGTTGTCTGCTTCTTTATTTATTTTTTAAAATGTTTAAACTTTATTTATTTATTTTTTTGAAGAAAAAATAAAAATAGCGACCCTAGATTTCCGAAAATTCGGGTCGGTCGGAAAGGGCAAGTCAATTTTTTTTTTTTTTGCCTTAGGTACAAAAAAAGAATTTCTTTGGTGCCTGTTTTGGTGTTTTTAAAAGGGAACCTAATTCTATTTCATCTAGTGCTATGTGTTCAACAGGGTGTTTGACTGTTTAACTTATCTAATACCTCAAAAAGTTGACAATGTATACTTACATTTATTTCATCGCCCAGCAGATTCTTGATGACCTGGATACACAACTGCTTCATTTTAATAGACGTCTGCAAAATATGATAATTACACATACGTTTCAATAAGTAAATATCCATGAAATCATGGGAAAAATATTGAAAAATATTCTTTTACTAATCATTTTGAAGGCCACTTGGGACAAAAGCTAAGTATAGAGCTTATTGGCGCCTTCCTACTGCTGTTCATAGGGTAAGGCCAATTTTTTTTGGTTGTGTTGCCCTCAAGTGCCAAAAATCTTGAAGTCGGTCGGTAGGTTTTTGTTGTTGTTTTTTTGCTGACAAATATTAATGACAAACTGTGGTTCATGACGAGACAAAATTGGTTAATGTCAATTTGACTAAAAAGTGATAGTTTAAAAGCAATCTATTCAAGCAAACTTATTCATTTCAAGCAGAAAATAGCAATATTTTGACAAATTGGGTAAAATTAGAAGAAGAAAAAAGAAAGAAGAAAATTGCGACCATGATTTTTGAGATTTTAGAATAGGTCGCTGAGGGCAACACAACAAAATATTTGGGCCGAAAACTCTTCATCTTGCTTTTTGTTAAGCAATACCATATTGTTTCTATTCTGCGCCTCGCTTTCAATGCGAATAGATGTCTATTGATGTTTACCCCATAACTATAGCAGGAAATCATCGATTATGGATTTATATAAGGTCTACAGAGCTTTAGCACCCACTGGTCATCTAATCAGGGCAATAAGATTAATGGCTGACAAATTACAACCAAAAACTAAAAAACAGCAAAAGCTTAGAACCACCTCTGGTTTGTTTGTGACTTCCTGTTGTGTGACTATTTCCACAGAAAACAAACTGCTGAAAAACACAACTGAAAACTGAAAAAGCTGAGAAACATTCTAGTTTTCAATGATTCCTTTTGTGATCACTTGTATTTTACTGATTTCTGCAGAAATCAAATCAGGGCAGGCAATCAAGATCAACACACACGATAAATGGCTTACAAATTACAACCAAAAACGGAAACCGCTGAAAAATTACAGAACTGAAAACTGCAAAAGCTGAGAACCATTCTAGTTTTTAAGGGATATCTTGTTGCAACTACTTCCAATTTTTGATAGGGAATGCTGATGATGAATCGCAATGACAAATAATGACCACAAAAGACACGAACTATTCTAGTTTTTGAGTGATGTTCTGTTGTTGGCATGACTACTTACAATTTTTGACAAGATGCTGATTTCTGCTAGGACCCAATCGGGACAATCAAGATCCCCACAAAACCGGAACCTCTGAAAAATTACAACAAACAAAGAAGAAAAATATGATTACCTTGGTGATCTTTAAACATCTGTGCCTCTGGGAGAGGGGGTGAAAGTCAACTATATTATAATAATAATAATAATGAAAACTTATAAAGCGCCGGTATCCGCCATAAATGGCGCTCATGGCGCTTTTGCATTTACAAACAAGTTATACAGTCAATAGAGCACAAAAACATATCAGATGACTACAAAAGATTATTGAGTAAAAGCCACTTTAAATAAGTGGGTTTTTAAGTCTTTTTTGAAACGGTTTATATTGCTGTTTAATCTGACGACAGCAGGTAAATTGTTCCATATTCTTGCCGGTGCAATCCCAAAGGCTCTGTTGCCCCACTGTGTTTTTGTACGATTCAATTTTAGGAGACCATGCTCTGACGAACGAAGAGCACGCCGAGGAGTGTATGGTTGAACAGAGTCAGCAAGATATACGGGTGCTTTACCAAGTTGTATTTTGTAAACGAGTAAAGAGTATTTGAAGACAATGCGTTGCTCCACAGGTAGCCAATGTAAATCAGCTAAGACAGGGGAGATGTGGTCAAATTTCCTAGTAAGTGTGATTAGTCTAGCTGCCATATTTTGTAACCGTTGAAGTCGGGATAATAAAAAATCAGAAATACCAAATAAGAGAGAGTTGCAAGAGTCAATCCTAGACATTATGAGAGCATTTACAATGGTTTTTGCTGCATCACATGTAAGATGTTTACGGACACGTCCAATGTTCCTTATTGACGCACATACACCCCTTGACACAGTAGACACTTGTTTCTCCATTGTTAAACCGCTGTCAAACATCACTCCAAGATTGCGGACATCTAGAGAAGTATGATTAAACATTGAACGAGCACCACACATGCAGCACAAAGATGATCGCGCCAAAATGTTCACGCTTATGGTTGTGCGCCCTTCACGCAATGTACGCAAAACGCTGCTTTAATGTTTTCAATCAATTATAAATCTGACTATATTATGTGTGTGACAAAAAAACCACCCATATAAAATGAGGCAACGAAAAAACAAACCATGTTCTACAAGCCTGACTGTCCCATTGTTAGAAATAGGTGAACGAAAAAAAATGTTCACATGCATATGAATACCGACTCCCACAGTCCAAAAAAATGTTCACTCAGTAGATCTTTTGCATATTTACTCCCACAATGTACCTCAAACAAAAATGCACAACACATCTGTCGAGTTTGTTTTCAAAAGTAATTTCATCAGCTGCTTTATATTAAAAGAAATTGAAACATTTTGGAATAGAAATTTTAAACTTTGAAAAAAAAGTGGGCTTAGTCTGTTAAAGGCATAGTATGTGATCTTTTCCAGATAGCGCCCTCAATTCCTGATTTTTTTAGAAAGTAGATTTTCTTGCAGATTTACATTTCTGATCATAAATCGTAACATTCCAAGTTACAGAGCGATACGATTCCTAATTACCTCAAAACCATGGTTTTAGAGTGAATTTAGAGTGAAAATATAAACTGTTGTGGTACCACGACAGTTTATTTTCACTCTAAAACCATGATTTTGAAGTAATTAAGAATCGTATCGCACTGTAACTTGAAATGTTTGTATGATTTATGATCAGAAATGTAAATCTGCAAGAAAATCTACTTTGAAACATTTTGTGAAGTTTTGTAATGTCGTCTGCAGACGCCTGCCGCGTGGAAAGTGTTAAGACAATTCAGGTTAGGGGTATACACCACCAATGCACTATGGGATAGCACGTCCGGTAAAAGTTAAATTAATCGCAAAATATTGAAAAATCTAGTCAAACACTTTTGGGTATGCTTTTTTAAATATGTTTTGAGGACATCCCTTAGGAATAATCTCTGTAAATGTCATACGGACGTATGGGATAACTTAAGTTAGAGCCGATTGTTTGACCCCTACTTTGCATGTATAGTCTATGGGGAGCTCATTGGTGGTGCATACCCTTAGGGTTATCAATTGTTTAACCCCCTGAGAACTACCGGCCGATTGGTCAGAAAGATGGATACATCATTTATTGCACCAATGAGAGACATTGTTAGAATAATTGTATCCCTGATTAAGATAGGCGTGAAACATTTTACAAGCTGCATTTGAATTGGCTATTCATATGAGTACATCTTGTAATAAACCAATCAGAACCACTGTAAGATAGACAGGTAGACCCCAGGGGGTTTGTAGTTGACAATAATATAGTTCAGTCAGTTCTTAATTGGCAGCCTGCTTACAGCCCAGCGAATTAACTCATACAAGCGTTGGTATGCAAAACATCACATTCCGTATTGTATTTGTAACGCTTGCATATGTCACAATAGTGCGCATAAGCTTGGATGACTTTTGCGCACATGGAGATAAAATCAGCATATTTCTTGCCAATTTGGAACCGATTAGACTATACAGGGTGTATCAAAAAAATAGGACACTTTGTACATACTACAAAATAGATTGCCTTACCTAAATAGGTCACAATTTCCTTAATTAATGATGGATTTTTCTCATCTTTTCAGGATTTTATCTTTATCGGTTGTACCTTACATCGATCATGCTTCAGTGATTTAACAAGGATTTAAACCATCATCAAAAAGTGTCCTAATTTTGTTGATACACCCTGTATGATAATTAACTTACCATGGTTGAATAAGAATATGAAACTGTTGTAAACTAGATGACTGACTCGACACACAGACTTGATTATAATGGAATATCAAAACCTTGATTTATACCTAAGCGGAAAAGAACACATTTGAAATATTATTCACATAAATTTATTTTTAAAATGAGATAACACTGCACATAACCCTAGCTCTACTACACCACACAGCAACTGTGCGGAAAAAAATGTTTTTATAACCCGGCGTGCAGGTTTTTGGGCTACAAAACAGACCCAGGCTATATAATGAGGCGAATATACTCGCCAAGTGTTGATTGACAGGCGTGGTGTAGTGGCTAGGATCTGGGCCCTGGTACTGGAGGTCCGTGGTTCAAATCCGGGGGAGGGGGTCTGGGTGACGTTTCTGGTGAATTTTGGGGGTCGGAAAAGAAATTTGTTGCCGTGTGGTGATGATCTAGAGTTAGGGTGAAGATTGGTTGAATATCAAGAAAGATGTAAGTATACCAAAAACCAAAATCAAGTACGTATGATGCACAGTGCGCTTGTTGCCTTCAGCGCGCCCGCGTCCTTCTGTTTTCATTCGCTGCTGTAAGAAGGCTTCGCCAATCTGGAATTGATAGGTGATAGGTAACTATAGCCTAGGTGATATTTGCCTGTGCGATGCAGTGCGGCAGCATTACTTCTGCCGCAGGGTGAGCAATTTGGTCACGCTGGGTCCATGCAGGTCACCGCATGTAATGGCAGCCAGCACAGTGTGGCAAAATAGAAGAACGTCAGCGTTAATGTAATGCGTCGCAGCCTGGCGCAATAGCAGTTGAAAACTTTTTAACTCCGTTGCGATATTGCACTGCCACATACGATAAATAACGTCTAGTGTGATATGAAACGGCGCTTAATTCAGCCATTTCTGCATCGTCATTCATTGGATTCACACAAAGAAATTATTGTATTTTGGCGATCAATGGTCATAGCAAATTTATTGCGCCCACAAAAAAACAATCAATGATCAGGCCAGCATGTGAAAATCAGGGCTGAAATTAATCGAAGGCATCAAAGGCAATTGCCTTCAATGCCCCACCTAGTAGCCTTGATGCCCCCCAACTTCTGGGTGTTTTCACTCCATTCAAAAATACATACTTGCCATGGATAAACTTGGTGCCCCTTTCAAATTGCTTTAAATTACCTGCCATTTTCATTTCTTATTTTGAGGCCTGGTAAAAAGGTATATTAATTTCTATTCATCGGGCATTTGAACAATTGATTCAGATTACACTTTAGTCGTTAAACGATCTACATGTAGGTTGTTCCCAATCATTTGCAACCGCACGCAACTAGCCAAAAATCAAGACAGGTTGCATCAGGTTCGCTAAAAATTGTTGTCAATTAAACTTGTGTTTGATCTGAAAAAGCTGTGCCTGATGTGAGCGATTTGTGATTCACAGCCCACGTACCCGAGCAACTCCAAATATCGCCATGACTATAGTCTATCCATCTGAGAGCGATCTTTGGTGCTCGGATGGGCAGGGGAGATGAGCGAAAATAAGATGTGCTGTCTTCTGGCGTATATTTGCTAGTTGTCGAAGGATCCCATTTGATTCCAACCTTCGGTCGAACCTCATCTATAATGTGAATTGAAACAATTAAGCTGCCTTATGCAAAATCACACAACACTGTTCCAATGCATATTATTCTCGTCACACGCATGCACATAGCAGCTACGTCTAGTGTACCATTCAAAGAGAGACAAATATCGAACCATTTGCGCATTATCTGAAATCAAAAGGCTTTGAAATCGTCACCGGTGATGTCGGACTATGAATAGAATCACAAAGCTGAAAAGATCGCAAGTGATGGACTTTTAACATTTAGCATAATCGTCACCTGTGATTTCGGCATATGAATAGAATCACAAAGCTGAAAAACTTTTAACATTTAGCATAATGTAGGAGGCCACATTTAATTTTTATATGCTATCTTATAATGTTTCCAACAGTAAATAATGTTTATTTTTTCAGATTGGCCGGGCCTATAGTAAGATAAAATGGTTGTAAAATGATATGAAACTCCGTATCCCTAATATATGCTCTGTCTGCATATTCCGAATCAATCAGATTTCCTTGTTAAGTATAGAAAGAAACAAATACGCTTACAATCCCTGCTTACAATGATATGGTATCAATATTGAAAGGTACGATTTTTATTTTCAAACAAATATTATACAATTTGAACGTTGACAAACTAAATAAAGTTTATTTTCTGACTTGTAAAATAAAAGGTTGTCTTCATCGGGGTCTATTACTCTACATGTACCTGTTCATAGAGGCCTATAGTATAGTAGAGCTTAAAATGGCACCAAATAAGACCATTTAAGACCATTACAGATGAGATGCAGCAAGTGCTTGCCAAATTGAAAGCATTTTTTGAAATGGAGAAATTGGAAGGGAAAGCTATACCTGTCTTTGCAACGTCAATTAAACTGACTCTCATGGCACAACTTGGGTTATGATGATAAAAGTAGGTGGATAACATAATTATTTTTTTATTATGGCCGTTTTTCACTCTACTGATTCCATCGATATTTTTGTCAGAAAATAGCCTCCTCTCCCAGTCAATGGAACGGCTGAGTCACGTGGTTGGAAGATCGGTCTCAGATGGATAGACTATAGCTTCGAAATGAAGCATTGGAATAGGGTAGCGCGAAATTCAAGCCAGTATTTATTGGAAATCGGAACAGGTTGAGAGATTTATTCAATGTAGCCTATACATATAATACTTGAACATTTTTAACCGTGATATCTGAAGCAAAAGTTTTACTAATTTTATTCAGAAAAGTTGAAAAATATTGATGATAATATTTGACCATCCGTGATGACAACTCAAATCATATGCTTTCATTCCATAGCCTATAGATTGGCTCGGTCATCTGGGTAGTACCGTTTGCTGTTGACAACAAACCAGACGTTTTAACTACCTATCAGTTTTACGCTCTACTCACCCATACCAAAGGGATTGCGTCACACTGTGTACTCTGTGTAAGAGACATTTATTTACCTCTTTGGTTTGTGGTCAAGGGCATGTGACGTCACTCATCGGGGCGACCTATACGCTACTTTCATGCAATAGACCATTACAAATCCTAAAATATACGATCGGTTTTGAATGCTTCCGATTAGCCGAGTGATTTGATGCTTGGTTACATGACCAGTCAGCTCACAGGTCATGTCCATGTACCGGAGAAAAATAAACGTGTTTTTCACCCGTCTGCCCGTGTGGTAGATTGCGCTGGTGTTGGTGATAGATTGTATCCCTCACAAAGTTGATGTTGTGGCATTTCAGTAACAAAAACGGTGAGATGAAAGAGGTTTGGGGTAATATTTTCATATTTTCCCTTTTACCCGTCTGCTCGATACATTTGGAATTTGCCCGTCAACACCATTGTTGATAAAAAACCAAAATATAGTCTCGTTCCATGTTTTACTTCTCACGTGTGCACGCGAGTATGTAAACATAGTAAATCACTAGGCGGACAACCAACTAGGACAATGCTGTGAATACGATCAACTGTTGCGAAGAACTCACAACGCACCTACTCCACGTGACCTGTTTTTCCCAAAGATTTCCGATCTCAATTTGAATTGGTCTATCGCAATTTTAGAATGAAACAGGACTCTCCCCTCAGCACGGGCGCGCCAAACCGCACCACGCGATGCACAAATCTGTGTGACATCACGATGCAGTGTGGCGTGATAGTGCGTGGTGAGGGGATAGCCTCGCTTTCAATGGTTCCATCTGATCTGTACAAGAAGAAGTATAGCTCGAGCTAGGATTCAGAGCTACCGCCAGTGTCCGAGTGTGACTGAAAGTTAGACCCAATGGTGGCTGTAGGCCTACTATGATTCATGCCTCATCATAGATACACTTGCACGGTACCTATTGGGACTAACTGAAAGTATGTTTCAGCATTACCAAATAGAATAGTGTTATGTCACATGTGTTGTATTTATAATGTAACTACTGTCTGTTGCTTGACAAGAAGCTGATCTTCATAAATTTACTGTAGCTGGGAATTTGGGATGTGTGTGGTGTGATCCAAACTCAATTCAAAATAATAATAATATACTGGTTCAAAATCTGATTAATTATTTACTAGTAAAAATAGACTTATTTTATTATTCAGTCAGTTCCTGCTAGGATAGGAGCCTAGGATTTATCATTTAGGAAGGAGGTGCTTTACTGCTAGCTACTACTTACAGTCTACACATTTATTTAGTTCTGGAGAGTGATACGCCTACCCTAAAGCTTTGCCTAAGCCTATCTCTTGTGCTTACCTCGTACTCTTAGTTATTTACCGATAAAAATAATGTTTATCATTACTTATTTGTTCATGCAAACCACTTGTTTACGTTTATGTTGATCACCAAAAAAAAGACCCCGGAAGTATGACCTCGCATGACCTGCGTTTTATCTATAGTTAGGTTTTATTAATATTATTATACTAAAACGAATGACTAAAACTAAAGCAATGACCACAAAAAAACCTCTCATTTTGTACAAACTGATCAAATACAAGATAAATCACTGAAGACGTAATATTTTTTACTTTTAAATAAGTTATACTTTATGTATGTAAGTAGAAAAGGTAATCAATCTAGGAACGCTATTTCAAAATGGCAGCCCCCATGGTGGAAACATGATCATAATTTGGAAGGTTTGCAGATGCAGCGCATGCATAGACGTACATGTACATTACCTGGTGAGGTACACTGGGGAAGGTAAATGAACGGAAAATACATTTTCACAAGAAATATTGTTTTCCTTCAGCTGAGTGATATTTCTAAGTAAACATTAATTTAAATTTATATATTTTTAAAATGAATTCCCTAAGCCTATTTAATTAGGCTAATAATCCTAAAGTAAAAATAAGGCTAACCGCTATGGCTACTAAGCTTATTAATTTTGAATAAAGTTGATACACTACACAACAGCCTAATTAATATTAGGCTTTGAGAAGTTATAAGATTAGTTTCGTTTGGCAAAAAAATGTATATAATTTAGGCCTACTAAAATAAAGTAAATACAATTTAAGTGATCGTTATTAGTTAGAAAGTAGTGCATGAGTGCGACCGGTGACCACGCTGCCGCTTTGCCACTTAGCGTGAAAACTTACCATTTAATTGATGCGATCAGGGCTGTCAACTCTCCCGTCTAGACACTTTTTCTCCCGCACTCCCGGCCCGCCTAGCTAGGCATGTTAATTCATAAAATTTTGAAAATAAAATTATCTCTTTGAAAATGGAATACATGGAAACAAGTACTTTACAATAAAAAATGATGGTTCAACCTTGTCTGCAGGCTGAATAATAAAAAAGTTATAACCAAAAGTAGCTTGCCTCACATTGCTGAAAACTGGGCAAGGCATGCACATTTTAAATCATTTTAGGTAAAAAAGGGTTTACTTTCATGATGTCCAGTTGCTTGTGTGGGGTTATTTAGACATCAGTGAATACACCCAGCTTGTTTCGTACTTTTCCGCTGGATTTAAAAGAGGTAAACATGGAGTTTTATTTTTTATTTTTAAAAAAAAATTCAAAAAAATGTCGCCCTCTATAGTCAATGATATGAACATCCCTAGCCTAGCATATTAAATCTCCCACCTCAAAAGTTTATCAATGAAAATGTTTATCAACACATTTATTTATTATTTCCTTCGCGAGATGCGAACACTTTCCGATCACCAATCACCAATTACGGAATCACAGGGTATTTACTTTTTTTTTGACCTCACCCGCCCCCCCCCCCCCCCCCCCCCCCCCCCCCTCTAAATTTGTTTGGGCTACCTAGCTTTTACTATTTTGTTGTTGGCACACTTTGGCCATCATTTTTAATATTGTATCTCTCCCTCACAGCAAATCCCAAAAGTTGACAGCCTGGATGAGATAGAATTACATGCGTGATTCGTTATCACCAACGCTCAGACTTATGAGTCTATGTAATTCAGAGCTACCATCAATAGCCAAGTGTTTTTGCTTTTCATAAGTGTTTTAATCTCTCAAAACAATAAATTGTGTGTACAGTTATAATGCAAACAAACGTGATCAAATTTTAGGGGGAGGACTTTTTGTTTAACCCTTTATTTATGTGCATTAAATTATAAAGGAGATAATGAGCATGCCAAAAGTCAATAGAAAACAAAAGAAGTTTGTAACTTCAATTTGATATTTGACAGGGGTAACATTGAGCAATCATTTCAAAAGCTTGTTCTTTGAGCATTTTGGTCTGGATAATCCTGAAATTAAAATCTTCCTACTTAACTCTCATCATTATGTGATGACAGGTCTCAAATTAACCCTTTGAACCTGATAGGCAGGTTTTTTGGCCACACGGAGAAAGTTAAATTGGCCTCAGAACAGGTGACTGATTAATATCATGACTTTGAGTGATCATATGACTTCTTTCAAGTTATGTGTCCACCCGATGTGAAAGACTTTTTTTTGCTGAAGATAACTGTAAAAAATGGCAAGAAATAGGATGAATATATGCACCAAGCTCTTGTGCAGATACTTGCAGATGATTATCAGGGAGACAGACTGGGATGTTTCGGATTAATTTTGAGAATGAAATGGGCAGTGATGGTGCAAGTAATGTTTCTATACACTGCCCACAGGCTGAAAAAGTAGGCAATACGGAAAGCTCCTTGCAGGGAAATTTGAGCATTTGGAGGGAAATTTTGGCATTTGGCGGGAAATGTTACTCTTTCATTAAGAAATGCATTCCATTTTGGAGAGAAATTTGGAATCGCTTGCCGAGAAAAAAGGCCATGACACTGCCCAAATATGTTACAAAGAGGGCAGTATGCCACTCTATAGAAAACATTTAGCCAGAGGGTGACAGATAAGACAGATTTTATAATACCATGTACTAGAATTCAGCACAATTCATGCAAATAACTCAGGGTGGTGGGTACGACCCCTACAAATAATTCAAGGTTTTTAGGGTTTAAAACCCGTAATCCGGAACCACCCAATATGTGAGGCATAATTATTTGATAATCAAAATGGTTGGTTTAATCATATTCATGGTGGATCACATTCATATGGTTGCGTATCAGTTGCATAGGACGTGTTGGAATTGTTTTAAATGATCAAGACATCTTTGAACTGATTTTAACAAAATGTTCCAACAAAATGTTCCAACGGTCTACTTCAGCCAATTCGCTTGTTTTTAAATTTGCGATTTGAAAGTTCATTATATAGCCTTATACACAAAATAGATATGTTCACATGTTTTTATTTTCAGGCTAGCTGCTTGGAGCGCGAAAATGAACGTAGCGTGAACACTTCCATGTTTACAGTATATCAAATATATCATCATAAGATGGCCAGATTCAATAATAAGAGAGGGGTCATAATACTATTTTGAGCAGTTTCAAACAAAAGTAGTCCATGTGTTTGCATTTTGCCTGTGCTAACAATCAAGCCTCCAATTAAGCGGGCACCCAGGAGTTTTTTTTCCCAATAGTTGCCAAGTTTTGGCTCAGGCTGGTGCTTTCAAAATTTTGCACAGTAAAGTATTAAATATAGGACAAGGAGCTATTTTTGTCAAAAAAGTAAAACGCAGCTGGATAAAATTTGCGACCTCTCTAATATGATGCAGTCTTCCATTATGTTTGTTTTATTATTTTGTGTGTATTTTTTTCCGTAGTGATGAAATAGATGTGTAATAGCAGAATAAACAACTAATAACTAGCAGCAGATTGTCAAAGTGAAATTACCAAGCAACAAGTCAAGTCACAATGCTTTCCAGTTTGTGTGCATCGCTCCGTCGCTGTGCTCTAACTACATGTAGTCAGCAGATGATACAGAGTGCAAACAGAAAGGCATTGTTCATCCATCAGGAAAAAAAGGTGAGTTCCAAATAAAACACCCACCCTGTTTTGCGGGGTTTTTTATACAAATTTTTGGAACAAAAAAATGGATGTTTTTTGAAATGTTTGCTTTTTGTTTAAAGGAGGAGCCCCGCAAGCACAACATTGTGCATTATATGTTAGAAAAATAACTATCGAGCTCAGTTTTTGTAATTATATTGAACAAAACACCACACTTATGACAAGAACGAATAAAAACCGCCATCTCTCAACATGCAATTTTTAACATTTGCGGCAATCAATAGTCCCGATGTCGATGAAGTCACAGTTATACAATGCACATGCGCAAATTTTAGCACCGATAACTATGACGTCATCGACACCGGTACTTACGATTGCCGCGAATTTTAAAAATTGCATGTTGAGAGATGGCTGTATTTATTCGTTTTTGTGACTAGTATGATGTTTTGTTCTATATAGTTACGTAATTTCGGCTCGATAATTATATTTCTAACAAATAATGCTCAATGTTGTGCTTGCGGGACACCTCCTTTAAAAAATTCAAAAATTGTTGAAAATTCACCAACATTTTCACACAATTTCCAAGAAACAAACAAAACCTGCTCAGAGAGGTCTAATATACCTGTAGAACAGGGTGTTATTTTGCAATATCAGAAGAAAGTCATATACTGATAATGGGGTAGTTTTGTTGTTGTCCTAATCAGTAAAAATGTGCGATGATCGTCTATTATTACTTTGCTACTCACTACTTTGTTCATGTATGCCCCCAGGTCGTAGCCTGGATTTGAAAGTTGCCTGCCCAAATTTAAACACTCCATGAAGTTCTTCTGTTGCAAACATTAGTGTAATCATCTCTTTGCGCCCAATTTGCACCCAATTGATGAAGCATGTCCTCCGTTGCAAATAGTACCGTATTATCCCTATTAAGCGCCCCGGGTGTTTTGCAAATTCATTTTGGGTTGGCGCTTATTATGATACCTTTTTAAAACTCATTTATCAGGGAGACTGTCGAATTTGGCAAGGTTGCGAAGACATTTTGTTCGGTAAACATACCAATAATATTTTAGCTCATAGAAAGAGAAAAAAAAGTATGATTTTTCAATGAAAAGGTGGGCGCTTATAAGGGATTGTTTGTTGGTAGTCATTGAGAAAAACGGAGGTGTGCTCTTATAGGGGCATGGGCGCTTAATAGGGATAATACGGTACTCCAATTTTGCGCCCAAGTCATGATCGCGAATATGCCGTAACGGTTGGATGAAATGAGCAAGGTTTACTTGTTTTTATAGTGGTGTGTTACTACTAAATTGGGGATATGGAGTTTGTTTATTTATTGAGTTTGACAGGTTTTTTTCACCAGTCCACTTTAGAAACTGCCCATCCAAAAGACCGATGTCTAAGACCTTGGACTCCCCTTATCTAGTGAAAGATACACACTTATAACACCTGTGATTATTTTCTTTCACACGATCCAGACCATCTTTACACTTCGTCGCAAGTGGCCAGCGCCTCCTGGTGAATTGTGGAGATCCGGTAGAGACAGGAAGGTCAAACAGAAACATCTGGTCTATATTACCGATGGTACTGTCAGATCCAGAAAGTTGCTCAAGCTTATCTTGACAGAAGACGTCCCAGGTGAGGATGGGGAGGGGATAGGGAAGGGGAGAAATTAGCAGCAGGGAGGGGAAGGGAGGGGTTAGGAGAGGGGATGGGAGTTGCCCGAGCCTCTCTTGACAGAAGGCATCCCAGGTAAGGGGGAAAAGGATAGGTATGGGGAGGGGAGAGGAGTTGCTCTGTGCATTCATATGGGGAGGGGAGGGGAGATGCTCTGTGCAGTGATTTTAGGCAATTTGTTGTTGTTGTATTGGCATAACTTGTCCGACCCTATAGACTCTTGTGTCCCATAATAAACACTCTCAGGCCCCCAAAAATTGATGTATTGGCATTTCTTTTTTTGTTTTAGCACAAGAAAAATAAAAAAATAAAAAAATCTTTGGTGCTCGCATCAAAAAGGAATACAGTACAGAGCAAATCTGACAATCGCAAACAGCCTCATGATATTTTGTGATCAATGTGAGATATGCAATTTTTTTTATTTTTAAAAATAGACAAATCCTGCCTACCCTAACCTAATTTTCAATGGCATGTTACAACAGTACAAAAAATATATTGCCTTATACGAGGGTCAGTCAGTAAGTAATGAAAGTGATCATGGTATGGAATGCATGGCCAATTCTATTGAGGGATAATGTAATCAATACAAAGTACATGTATGAACCTTTGTCTTTCAAACAATATACTTTTGGATTTCTAAGTATCAACTATGACGTCATAGCATTAGTGTAAACTAAGTACACTTGTACTAAGTACTAAGTACACTTGGGTCACTGCCTGAAATTGGTCAATATTTGGCTGGATATGTAATAGGTTGAAATAAGGG
Source organism: Ophiura sarsii (assembly GCA_035610835.1). NCBI lineage: Eukaryota > Metazoa > Echinodermata > Ophiuroidea > Amphilepidida > Ophiuridae > Ophiura > Ophiura sarsii. The sequence goes on from CM069456.1 coordinate 66,796,333, forward strand.
TTGTTTGGAACATTTGCGTGTATCTCGACAATGCAAGCATAGGAACAGATAACAATTGGTGCATAGTTAAAACACACAATAATCTCTGTTTCACACTTTTTTAGATCCAAATTCCTTAATACAAACAAGAAGGGACCATCTCAATTACGCTTTTATTATGCAAAATCCGCAACAATAAACCTTAGAAAACAACAAAGAATGAAGAACAATGGAGGAATTATAAATGAGTAAATTGTTGTGGGATGTAAAGCAACAGTGGTGTACCCAGAGGGGGGGGGGGGCAGGGCCCCCTGGAAAAAGCCCGTCGGTAAAATCGAGCCTCCGTCGGTAGATTTGCGTACTTGACCATGCGGTTTTTTTGGCCGGTTTTGTGGACAACCTATCGCTAACCCCCCCCCCCCCCCCCCCACTTATCAAGATCAAGATTTCAGCTGCTGACGGGAAAAAAATGGCATGTTTTACGATTTATTTTGGGAGTCTGTAAAAAAAATTGTCGGTAAATCATGCCTTTCGTCGGTACAACTATTGTCAGGCCCCCCTGTTTCCAATAGCTGGGTACACCACTGTAAAGTAATAATAGTGGGCATTTCAAAAGGAGCAGATCATAAAATGTCCTCAAACCATTGAAATTATGTGACGATTACTTTAACAGTACACATTTAGTAGCTCCAAAGATAGCAGTAACAAGAGAGATTGTGGCAGCCATCTTTGATTGATATATTCATGTGTATCTTCATTTTAGAAGCATGTAGACTGATATTGGGTTCGATCATGATTTTAGGAATAATTTAGATACCTTTTTCGAACCATTGTGTTTGAGCTCCGTAGCTACGCTGAATGAAGGGGTCGTGATGACCTCGAAAGCTACGGAGCTCAAACACAATGGTTCGAAAAAGGTATCTAAATTATTCCTATCTTCATTTTGACTAGCACAATAATTATACACATTGATAAACGCGTTTGTCAAAATTTCTGATTAGAATTTGATGGCACAGTAAGCTTTTGATGGCACAGTAAGCTTTTATCTGGTAAATTTCATGATTTTAGCCATTTTTGGCCCAGTTCAAAATTATATGCCGTCTGTGCATGCATATTTTCTGTAAGTTTCATGTGAATAAGTTCAGATAATTAGTAAACTATCCTATGGAATCTCCCAAATGGGTTCATTGCTTGTTTTCTTCCCTAAATTGTTTGATTTTCCGCAATTAATACTAGTGATTCACTGACTGGACATTTTTCAATGAAAATGGGCTATTTGAAATACTGATATTTGTGTACCTTTTATTCAATTGCTTCTCCTTACTTTTTCCTCTTATACTACACATTTCAAATTACACAGTGATTAAAGTTATTGTCTTATGTATCATAATTATGCGAAGAAGAAAAAAAAAATAGGGATTTACCTGCTTCTGATGTCATGTTATGCAATCTTCTTACCACGTGTTTCATTTAACAATTCAAATTTCCCGCCAAATAATTGATTTGGCAGTGTCCCAAGTGTACTAACTAATGCTATGACGTCATAGTTCATACTTAGAAATCCAAAAGTGTATTGTTTGAAAGACAAAGGTTCATACTTTGTATTGATCACACTAACACTCAATATAATCGCTCATGCATTCCATACCATGCTCACTTTCATTACTTAATGACTGACCTTCGTAATATTAGAGTGTATATGAATACCTTATTATAGGACGCAAGATTGTGATGCAATCAAAGATCAATCCTCACTCTTTAACACTTTTCACGCGGGTATTAGTTTTACCATTTCAAAACAGATTTTTTAGAAACCTTTCCCAACTTTCAAAGCCGTATCTCATAAATTACGGAACCAGTACTAGGCATGTTTGTACTTATTTTAATGCACTTCTCACAGTGATTCCAAAAATGGTTATGACATTTTATTATTTTGACATTTTTTTAAACATTTTGTGAAATTTTGGAATGTCATTTGCAGCCGCCTGCCACATGAAAAGTGTTAAAATAATTGTTATTATAAACTTTAATACATGAACAATGTACATCAATTGAAGTAGACCCAAAGACCTTATAGTAGAAAAGCCTGTTTACAGCTAAATCATACTTTATTTATTATTTATTTAATCTTTCTTTATTGAGGGTAAACAGCTTCAGTGTCAAGCACTGCTTTCCAAGCAGGCCCTCATTTCACAGAGAAAAATACATAATTATTTACAATATATATACATGGAATATAACAACTATTTACATAAATATATATATACAGAACCATCAGATAAATTCAGCAAGGAAATGCAGAATTGTAATATACTTTAGAACACAAAATTTAAATTCCATGGATCTTTGTTTTAAATTGTTGCACTGACATATTCTCAAGCTCGGTTCTGATTGTTGATGGCAAGTTGTTCCAGGCATATGCTGCCCTAACATGAAACGTTCGCATACCTGAGTTCGAAATACTTGGTATTTGTATGGTATTGGGAGTTTTGTGGCAAAACCTTTCAGTTGTGCGATATTAACACTTTCCACACAGCAGGCGTCTGCAGACAACATTCCAAAATGTCACAAAAAGTTTCAAATGTCAACATTTTTCAATTTCATTACCATATTTGGAATCACCATGAGAAATGCATTAAAATATGCCGAATATTGGTTCAGTAATCCAATTGAGATAGACCTTGAAAGTTAAGAAAGGTTTCGAACCCCCCCCCCCAAAAAAAAGGTTTTGTATGGTTAAAACCAATAGCCGCGTGGAAAATGTTTTAATGGTCCTCAGAATAGGGGACAAGGTTAGTATCAAACAAATTCTACAAGCTTTCCCTATCTGGATATGTTGTCAATTTTACACTGTGAAATATATTAAAGAGGATAATATAAAGCCGCAACACTTTTTGGTCACCCTGTATAAACAATTTTGTCGTCTTTTTTGTTTGCAGACATTGGTGTTAGTGGTGACATAGTGCTGGTTCCAAAGGGTGTCGGAAGGAGAGAACTGTTAAGGGACAACAAGGCGGTGTACGCATCACCAGAAAACATTGAGGAGTTTGCCAGACAAGACGACGGTCGAGATCTACCGTTGACGATGTCAGCAGTAAGTTTACAACTTAGATTTGTCTGATAAGATGGCCTATGTGGAATTGGAGTACACATGACTTTAAACTCCTCAAATCTTTGAAATACCACCCCATTAGCATTATTTTAATGCATAGATAAGATTAAAACAATTTTAAAAAAGCTATTGTTTTTAGACATTTAAAAAAAAAATCAATACTTTTTCTTAAAGAAATTGTGAATTTGAATTAAATACCATTGAAAATATTAATTTTGAGAGAAAAAAATGCCCAGCTGACCGACTTGTTTCATTGCCCAATTACTTTATACCTTTGAAAGCAGGCTACGCTTCACATGATATGCTACATTTCAAAGATACCAACGTAACTCTCACCCCATCCCAACCCATGATGGAAATTCAAAATGGTGCTAGGGCAATACATTTTGTACCCGATCTAGTTTTTAAATCTATGTTTATTTCTCTCATTTTAGACTTTAAAGTATCTTCAAAACAAGAGACTTCAGGTTGACGTTCGGTGTCGAGAATCGGACGCTGAATGGGATGAGCTATCTTATGCCAAGGAACGCATTGTCAACGCCTTCAAGAATAACGTAAGTCTCACAATGTAAACATTTTGAATGAAACTACCTCTAGAGAGCACTTTTGACAGATTCGATGGGGGGGGGGGGGGGGGGGGGGGTACTTGGATTGTGTTTCGATGTGAGAGGGGGGAAGCTTCAGGGTTGAAACCCATTTCTAAGGATCAGGTACCATCATATATAGGAGTTTTCTCAAAATACTGGAAAACAAGCTAATTTCGCAAGCAATCTCGTTTTGCGAATTTCACGAGAGGCTCAAATTCGCGAAAATTATATTGCCGCGAATTAATGTGTTTGAAGATGATAGTAATAGTAGCATAATTCTACAGCCTGTACACTGGATACAAATTGATACAGGTATTCATAAAACAAAGCTTAATTTACACGCACGATTCATTTTTAAAGTCATTGTAAATATATCTGTTGAAAATCGCATTATATTTGACTTTTTTCAGTTCAAAATTGTCGTATTTGCGATTGATTTACTCACTGTGATATTGCAACAGATTCATCCCTGTGCGTATTTTGTACTGTGTTAGTTTCCTCTTTTGCGAACCAGCACCGGTGTGCTAGCAAAGCACATGACATCGAAGGAAAATCAAACAGTGCCAGTTGCGTAATGCCTGTTTGAACCATTTATTGTCTCGCCTGATGTAATCAGAAAGAGACTATGTTATCACTATTTCTGTCCGGCGTCCGGCGTCCGCCGTATGCCGTCCGCCGTCCGCCGTGTGCTAAGAAATACCTTTGTGACGCGATATCTGGAGATCCGTAAGGCCTATCGTGATGGGACTTGGTGGAGGGAAGGGGGGTGGTGCGTTCTGTTGCTGATTGATTTTTCAAGGTCATCAGGGGTCATACAAGGTCATCGGGGTCAAATATGCTTACAACTTTTGAGACGCGTTGTGACGCGATATCTAGAGATCCGTAAGGCCTATCTTGATGGGACTTGATGTCAGGGAAGGGGGTGGGGTGTTCTTTTGCTGATTAGATTTTCAAGGTCATTGGAGGTCATTCAAGGTCATCGGGGTCAAATATGGGGTCAAATAAGATCCGTAAGGCCGATCTTGATGGGATTTGGTGGAGGGAAGGGGGTGGTGTGTTCTTTTTGCTGATTAAATTTTCAAGGTCATCGGAGGTCATTCAAGGTCATCGGGGGTCAAATATGGGGTCAAATAGATCAGTAAGGCCTATCTTGATGGGATTTGGTGGAGGGAAGGATGGTGGTGTGTTCTTTTTGCTGATTAAATTTTCAAGGTCACCAGAGGTCATCGGGGTCAAATATGGGGTCAAATATGGGGTCAAATAGATCAGTAAGGCCTATATTGATGAGATTTGGTGGAGGGAAGGGGAGTGGTGTGTTCTTTTTCCTGAATAAATTTTCAAGGTCATCAGAGGTCATTCAAGGTCATCGGGGGTCAAATAAGATCCATTAGGCCTATCTTGATTAGGCCTATCTTGATTGGATTTGGTGGAGGGAAGGGGGATGGTGTGTTCTTTTTGTTCTTAATTTTTCGGGGTCATCAGGGGTCAAATATGGGGTCAAATAGATCAGTAAGGCCTATCTTGATGGGATTTGGTGGAGGGAAGGGGGGGTGTGTTCTTTTTGTTGATTAATTTTTCGGGGTCATCGGGGGTCAAATATGGGTCAAATAGATCAGTAAGGCCTATCTTGATGGGATTTGGTGGACGGAAGAAGGATGGTGTGTTCTTTTTGTTGATTAATTTTTCAGGGTCATTGGGGGTCAAATATGGGGTCAAATAGATCAGTAAGGCCTATCTTGATGGGATTTGGTGGAGGGAAGGGGGTGGTGTGTTCTTTTTGTTGATTAATTTTTCGGGGTCATTGGGGTCAAATATGGGGTAAAATAGATCAGTAAGGCCTATCTTGATGGGATTTGGTGGAGGGAAGGGGGGTGGTGTGTTCTTTTTGTTGATTAATTTTTTGGGGTCATCGGGGGTCAAATATGGGGTCAAATAGATCAGTAAGGCCTATCTTGATGGGATTTGGTGGAGGGAAGGGGGGTGGTGTGTTCTTTTTGTTGATTAATTTTTCGGGGTCATCAGGGGTCAAATATGGGGTCAAATAGATCAGTAAGGCCTATCTTGATGGGATTTGGTGGACGGAAGAGGGATGGTGTGTTCTTTTTGTTGATTATTTTTTCGGGGTCATCGGGGGTCAAATATGGGGTCAAATAGATCAAAAAGGTCTATCTTGATGGGATTTGGTGGATGGAAGAGGGATGGTGTGTTCTTTTTGTTGATTAATTTTTCGGGGTCATCGGGGGTCAAATATGGGTTCAAATAGATCAGTAAGGCCTATCTTGATGGGATTTGGTGGACGGAGAGGGATGGTGTGTTCTTTTTGTTGATTAATTTTTCGGGGTCATCGGGGTCAAATATGGGGTCAAATAGATCAGTAAGGCCTATCTTGATGGGATTTGGTGGACGGAAGAGGGATGGGGTGTTCTTTTTGTTGATTATTTTTTCGGGGTCATCGGGGGTCAAATAGATCAGTAAGGCCTATCTTGATGGGATTTGGTGGACGGAAGAGGGATGGTGTGTTCTTTTTGTTGATTAATTTTTTGGGGTCATTGGGGGTCAAATATGGGGTCAAATAGATCAGTAAGGCCTATCTTGATGGGATTTGGTGGAGGGAAGGGGGTGGTGTGTTCTTTTTGTTGATTAATTTGTCGGGGTCATCGGGGGTCAAATATGGGGTCAAATAGATCAGTAAGGCCTATCTTGATGGGATTTGGTGGACGGAAGAGGGATGGTGTGTTCTTTTTGTTGATTAATTTTTCGGGGTCATTGGGGGTCAAATATGGGGTCAAATAGATCAGTAAGGCCTATCTTGATGGGATTTGGTGGAGGGAAGGGGGGTGGTGTGTTCTTTTTGTTGATTAATTTTTCGGGGTCATCGGGGGTCAAATATGGGGTCAAATAGATCAGTAAGGCCTATCTTGATGGGATTTGGTGGACGGAAGAGGGATGGTGTGTTCTTTTTGTTGATTAATTTTTCGGGGTCATCGGGGGTCAAATATGGGGTCAAATAGATCAGTAAGGCCTATCTTGATGGGATTTGGTGGAGGGAAGGGGGGTGGTGTGTTCTTTTTGTTGATTAATTTTTCGGGGTCATCGGGGGTCAAATATGGGGTCAAATAGATCAGTAAGGCCTATCTTGATGGGCTTTGGTGGAGGGAAGGGGGGGGGTGGTGTGTTCTTTTTGTTGATTAATTTTTCGGGGTCATCGGGGGTCAAATATGGGGTCAAATAGATCAGTAAGGCCTATCTTGATGGGATTTGGTGGAGGGAAGGGGGTGGTGTGTTCTTTTTGTTGATTCATTTTTTGGGGTCATCGGGGGTCAAATAGATCAGTAAGGCCTTTCTTGATGGGCTTTAGTGGAGGGAAGGGGGGTGGTGTTTTCTTTTTGTTGATTCATTTTTCGGGGTCATCGGGAGTCAAATATGGGGTCAAATAGATCAGTAAGGCCTATCTTGATGGGCTTTGGTGGAGGGAAGGGGGGTGGTGTGTTCTTTTTGTTGATTAATTTTTCGGGGTCATCGGGGGTCAAATATGGGGTCAAATAGATCAGTAAGGCCTATCTTGATGGGATTTGGTGGAGGGAAGGGGGGTGGTGTGTTCTTTTTGTTGATTAATTTTTCGGGGTCATCGGGGGTCAAATATGGGGTCAAATAGATCAGTAAGGCCTATCTTGATGGGATTTGGTGGACGGAAGAGGGATGGGTGTTCTTTTTGTTGATTAGTAAGGCCTATCTTGATGTGATTTGGTGTAGGGAAGGGGGTTGGTGTGTTCTTTTTGTTGATTAAATTTTTCAAGGTATTACATCCCTTGCATTAACTACAATGCATACCTCTGTGACAGTGCTACATTGTATCATATGTTTCATCATCATTTCTTTCAAGTCACTTTTGATGAACAGGCGAGACGCGCCGTTCGAGAACCGCCTTGTACTACTAGTAGTAATTAGGATCAGTGTTTTTTCAGAAGTAATGAAGGTCTAAATAGAACTACTGTTGGTAATAGTTGTGCCTATGAAAGGCACAGAATAACTTAGAATTCGGCAAAAAGGATGTTTCATATTTCTTTTATAATTGAGTGTAGAGTTCAAAATTTTAGATTCGCGAAATTAAGTTGCCGTGAAACTAGTGATGATTAGCAATTCGTGAAAAAAACGTGCAGTGAAACTAACATGTTTTACAGTATAGGCCCAGTTTATCCCTTCTCTTTTGGCAAAGGGTTGTCCAGTTAAATAAAATGATCCATGTTTAATGATTTCACACAAAACCAAAAACCAAGGACTTTTCTCAAAAGACTGACCCTCTGGAGCAGCACATCTCTTTATGATTACCTACCCCCCCCCCCCCCCCCCACCCCTTCGGACTTCAGATTCAATTTAGAATTTAGTTTTAAAAGGTTAAACACAATTGATTGTTTATAGGTCAATAAATGTGTATGTGTTGTTTTGATATAAATTGGTCAAATCAATGCACACATGCTGGTGTTGATGTGTGAATAATGGCACGACCCTGTAAAGGGAGAGTTCTATTTTAACATTTGCGCATTAGTTTTCTATTTTTATGAGGAACAAAACATGCATGTATTGACCTAATTCATACACGTCAATACAAAGTAACATTTATTTGTGCATGCTTTTAAATCTCTTCCAAATAAAACATGCTAACAAGTTTTATATCACCAGATGTAAAAATCAGATCGAAAAACAAATTGTGTGCTGCGCGAATGTATGACACAAACTGCAATTAGACACTTTCAATGCACTCCGCGTATTTTAGTTTCCTGATTTCTGATTTGCTCGTTACTACAGCGTATGAATGGTGTTTAGTCTTTGTGCGCATATTGGTTGAAACTGATGTGTGAAATATTCAAGAATCCAGCATTTTAAAGGGGCATTGAGAGATACGTATGGGAGTGCGCCCTCAATTATCCTGGAAATCATTTGTTTTTTCATCAAAGTAATACTTAGGCATATTCTAACTACCATCTGAAACAGTTTACCAACATTCGCCGTTTATCATATAAAATTTCATGGTTTTCTTAGTTTCGATATGATCATATCGAAACTCAGGTTCTGAATTCGGAAGTTATGTATCGTTTTACTCACAGACTTTCTCGGCAAATCTCAACCCGGAAGTGCCGTTATTTGCTTATTTTGGCATGAAGGCGATGTCGGAATTGTATGACATTTTGGAATTGGGCTATGTTGATGATTATCTATACGTTATTTGCTCATTTAGTATATCGATACATCTGTCAATGCCCCTTTAAAAGGAACTCACAGCGATCAGGTGCATAACCAGGAATATTTTTGTGTGTGAATTTTTGTGAACATCGGCGCGTTTGCACGTCATGCTTGCGCGATGCAGGGGTGTCTCTGGGGGATGAGCCCCCTGATGATAAGTTGGAACATTTTTGAAAATGGAGGAACTGTGTTTTTTATTTTTTAGACTCAGTTTGTTTAAATCAGGCTTTCTCAACTAGATTTACTGATGCGCTACATTTTAGTAACCAACTTGTTGAAGCTCCACTTGGTCATATTTTTTAGAATTTACAATGGCAAAATTCCCTTCACAAAATATTTTAACATAATTATGTAGGCAACATAATAACTAATATTACTCTTTTGAGGACACATGCGCGCGCGCGAAAAATTGCTGTCTTTACATCTGACCGTCATAGGCCTATGAAATCTGGCTATATCATGATATGATTTATTTCTAAAACAAATTTTAACCACTCTCGCGCCACTTAGGATGCCTTGATGCGCTGAGAATGTCTGGTTTAAATGTTTATCCCTGGGGGCCACTCATGTATAACAGTAATCATCTAAAAATCTACCCTTAAAGCAGATTATCAAAGAAGGAATAAGTGGCCCTTATCATGCAAAACGAATCATACTCTTAGCAAAGGATATAAGTCCTCAAGATGGAGTTTTGACTGAATTGAACAAGTGAAATAATTGTGTGATTACGTTTTGTTAGTAAATTTGTATTTAGATCTAACCAGGACTCAAATTAATTGCCTTCGATGCCCCACCTAGTTGCCATGATGCCCTCAATTTCTGTCTGTTTTCACTCCATTCAAAAGTACATAATTGCCTCGGATAAAATTGGTGCCCCTTTCAAATTGCCTTGGATTGCATGCCCTCTTCATTTCTTATTTAGAGGCCGGGGCCTAACCCTTTTTACAATAATGACATGTGACCAAGCTACCCTGAGCACGGATTTAGGATAAAACACCCTTATCCTATGAAATTGAAATACAGTCATCACAATAAGTAACTGACCAGGTAATAAATGTGCTGATAACTCTAAAAGTATAACTCCTACATAAACATATTAAATTATAAACATGTCTTGAATTTGCGATATTACACGCTAAGAATGGCTGATTATTAATGAACTTACAATCCCAAATGTACTGTCAAGTCTGATTTTCATTTTCACAATTTCAGGGACTCAGACCGGCAAATTATTGATAACTGGTAGTGTAGTGCCAATTCACCCGTCGATGTCCTGGTTGTTGGATAATCGGCAGGTGGCATTGTTACGGTTGATCAATACGGCACACACGCTTAACCTGTCATACTCTCCCCGTGTTGAAAAGAAAATGTTAAAATGAAAATCAGACTTGCCCTAACGTTTGGGATCGTAACTTCCTCATTAATCAACCATTCTTAGCGTGTAATATCTCAAATTCAAGAAAGGAAATTTCTCGACAACTTTATAATTAAATATGTTTATGTAGGAGTTATACTTTTAGAGTTATCAGCATGTTTATTATCTGGTCAGTTACTTATTGTGATGACTGTACATTCATTTAGTCCTTTTTCACACACAGTTAGGAGTGACAGTTTCAGAAGATGCCATCACACTGCCAGAAGAGCCTATTAAGGATTATGGAGAACACAAAATACAGTTAACAGTAAGTCCTATCATCTACAGCTATCCCTATAACAAAGAACCCCCTCCCCGTTCTACGCTATGGGCTCACCCTAACCCATTTTTGAAAACAAATTACAACAATTTTGTGACACATTTGTTGAAAATGTTGACAATTTTTGTAATTTTTGGGAAAACAGAAATTTAAAATTTATTTATTTTGTTGACATTTTGAAATTGTTTGAACAATTCAAAAATCATTGAAAATTCACCAACCAACAAACACCCGCCCAACTCAGGGGTAGAATTTCGGCGCGAATCCGCGAATCGATTCGCGTGAAGATTCACGCAAAATCACTACAGCGTGAATCCAGGTGGATTCGCGCAAAAAAACCATTTATTTTTTATTTTTTTAACTTTTTATTTTCTTTCTTCGTCCAAAACAGGACCTTAGATGATTGGTATTTGACCCTTAGTCAACAAACATGCCGAATTTGGAAGTTGTGCAAGCTTATAGCCATATTCCTTATATTCTTTTCATTAATTTCGCAATAATCCATGGATTCTCAAAATTGGCGAGAATCCATGGATTCTTGCAAAATCCCTCTGCGAGAATCCGAACAGATTCTCGCGGTTGGTTACGAAATTCTACCCCTGCAACTGGCTGACCCCCTACCTGGGAGGTTTGTTCTTTAGAACAGGTTTTTTTCCCCGTCGCCCAATGCCTCACCATGAAACGCAACAAGGGGGAATTGCTAGGAGAAGCAATGTCCAGGACATTGGTGGGGGAATACTTTTTGATGGTCACCCAAATTACAGGCTTGTAAAGTTGTCAAAGTAGCACAATTTAAGTTGGTAAACCGTAATCTTGTCAAATACCTCTCATGGCTAGCACTGTTACTCCATTATACCAAACTTAGAATCTGCTATAGTCTGATCAGTTCCAAATTGGCGAAGCCTCGTTACAGCAGCGAATGAATACAGAAGGACGTGGGCGCGCATGAAGGCAACAAGTGCACCATATGCGTGAGTTCAAAACCGCGTGCGTGTGGCCATACTGTGGCGCAAGTACGCTTGGCTTACTTTTGCGTGCGGAGAGATAAAAACCCAATATTTCTCGCCAATTTGGAACTGATTAAAATATAGCAACTGCGCAGGAATTGAGTGGGAGTGCACTTTTGTACATCATTTCCAATACATTTTCAGCCTGGTTGATTGATGTAATTGTTTAGTTATTTATCCATTACGTCATGTCCCATAGCAATAGCCGTTGTGATTGAGGAAGAAACAACAGTTCTCCAGAGCTGCCTATCATCGGCTGTTCTGATTAGTCGGCAAACTCTTTTTACGTCCGTTGTTTGATATTGTCCATCTACTGTGAACATGGACATTTTCACGCTACATTAATTTTCATGTTTTAGCGCTCCAAGCAGCTACCGCATGAATAAAAATACATAAATATATATTTTTTGTCTATGTAATGGACTTTCAAATAGTGAATTTAAAAAAAAAGAAGCGAAAATCGCTAAAAATCAGCAAATCACAAAAATTTAATCTTGCAAAAATTGCCACTTTTACAGTTAGTTAGTCTACCCCTCTTCTGTATTCCCTATCAGAAATTATTCCTAGCTTAATAAAATAACTCTCCACGGAATACTAAAATTCAAATTCAAAAGATATTTATACCTGGGATATTACAACAATGAAGCGTGTATTCAATGAACATATCTCAGGTATGAGAATTTTCAGTTTTAAAACTGAATTCAGGTTGGTTTTTTCTGATCCGAATTTCCGCACTTTCTTTTAATTTCAGTTGTTTTTTTAGCCTGATTTCACACACTTTTTGAGGTTTTTTCCCAGTTTTTTCATGTTTGTTCATACTCATGCCTGATATCCTTCTACTCATCTTGACAAAGAATCCCTGGAATTGTCTTTCTATCAGGCAAAAAAAAAAAATTGACTTGCCCTTTCAGGGCCAGAGTCTGGGTCGGACGGTCGGATTTTTAAAATAAAATAAATTTTTTACATTTTTTATTTTAACAGGGAGATACTACACAAAAACACGTTTTAAAGATTTTTTGTTAAATTTGTTAAATTTTTTTAAATTTTAAATCTTTTTAATTTCTTTTTAAACAAGCAGATACTACTCAAAAACACGTTTTCATCTTTCTTATTGTTATGTGCTTCTTTCAAAATTTTAAAAACAAATTTTTATTTATTTATTTATTTTTTACTTTGAAAAAATAAAATAGCGACCCTAGATTTCCGAAAATTAGGGTCTGTCGGAAAGGGCAAGTCAACTTTTTTTTTTTTGGGCCTCAGGAGTTACGAACCCGAGGAATGCTTATAGGTCAATAAATGCATATGTGTTGTATTGAGGGATGTTAGACAAATCAATGCACGGGCGCTGATGGGTGAATAATGGCGCCACCCCGCAGGGGAGTGCTATTGTGAGCATATCAACATTTGTACAAGTGAATTGATTTGTCTAATTTTTCGAGAAACAAAACATATGCATGTATACCTAATTCATACACGACACTATACAAATCAAAATTTACAAGTTGAGCATAATTTTGATCTATGTAATAACGAATAAAAACATGTTAACTAGTTTGCTAATACCCGCGGTGAAAATCGGCGAACCCGCGATGCCTGAACAACCAATCAAAACAAAGCGTGTGGTTTGGGTATTGAACGGCGCGCACAGGGAGTGCATTAGACACTTTCAATGCACTCCACGTAATTTAGTTTCTTGCTTTCTGATTGGTTTGCAACTACTAAGAGTGTATGAATATAGTTTGATCAGTACCAAATTTGCGAAGCCTCCTTACAGCAGCGCATGAATACAGAAGAACGCGGGCACGCATGAAGGCACCAGACGTACTGCGCATCACATGCTTGATGACCCATGCGTGTGGCAGAAATCGTGTGGGTTTGTCTATAATCGCGCACATACACTTGGATTACTATTGCGCACGTAGAGATAAAACACGATTAGGAACTGATTTCTTGCTTTTTCGTGTTCCATATTTTGAGAAAAAGTTAATTAAAGAGTTGTACCCTTCATTGTCACCTTCTGGTTTTGACAAGTTAAAAGATTATAATTGTTACAATTGTGCCATTATAAATCATTAGGAAAATGCTTGTGTGAATCATTTTGATACCAAAATCTTATTTTGGACAAAAATGCAGATAGCCTTTTGTTGCACTAAACCCTCTATATAGTCTATCAAAACTTTTTGTGATTAATTATATTACAGTAAGAGTTATTTTATTATGAAATACTGCTCAAGTGAATTTGAAAGACCTTATTTACTCCATTAAACACGCAGGGGGCGCTGCATTTGTCGAAATAGGGGCATTTATCGGGGGTCAATTTTTCAAGCGCTAGTACCGATAAAAGATCGCAATGTCGACTTGTTTACATCGCTGCAGAGATTAAGTTTCATTATACTAGGGAATAGGGATCCAGTTGTTTCAGACTCCCTGAGTTGCTCGAATGTTATTTTCCTATACCACGCCGTGTTGTCTATCCAAAACGTGAATTATGCTGCATTTCGCATCATATTTTGACAAATGTTATCGCAAAACGGTATTCATCTCATGATTTATAGCTAAGAAACTCAATTTTGTATTTTAAGACAAGAAAAGTGACTTTCATGTACCTTGTTCTTTCAAATTTGTATAGGGGAAGTCAGGATTTTCCAGGAGGGAGGGGGGAGGGGTCGTATACGGTATGGCTTATAATTCATATTTCTCCTTTTTTCCCGACAGATTAATGGCACAGAAACGATACCTGTCGACGTGGAAGTGGTAAAAAAAGTGATGGTGGCATGACAGTGACAATAGGTGAATCTGGACCTTCAATTTTTGCTGTTGACAACAAAGCAATACAATTAACAAATCAGTTACCGCGCTCTACTCAACCATACAGAAGATCATTCTTAGTGACAGCATCGGCCCTGTAAGCCACTGATGTTTACATTAGCAAATTCACCGGGCCCAATTTTTGACTTTCACCTGTAAAAAGCATGTGAAAACTTGGATTATGTGTAAATATGATAACATGCATGCAAATATTCTGTTCGATGGTACCATTTCAAGGAGGTACAAAAAGGAGGAGGAGGTGCAAAAAGGGCTATATATTGTGGTGCAGTCTGAAATTTGTAGACTTCTTGTTGTTTGTTGTCATTTCGGGCCGACCTATTGAAGGAATTTCTAAAAACATTTGTGTATCCACATAGAATAACATAATTATGACAGTGCAGTAGATCTATAGTTCAAGCGGTTCCAAATTGGCCAGAAAATATATGCAGTTTTAAAAGTTATCCAAGTAAAGACCCACAATTTTGGCCATACACATACAATTTTTTCCAAACGCACGCACTCCTACTTGTAAGACGTGTGAAATGGGGACACGCATAGGCTTGAAAAGTGTGTAGCTGTGCAACCGGGGATGTCTGATTTTTACTATCCAAATGAGGAAAATGTCCCCACTTTGCCGTGCAAATGTGGTTTGTGTGTCCCCCCCCCCCCATTGCATATTTAATCTGGTCTGTAACTATGCAAAGGGTATAATTTCTAATAATGCCATAAACGCCCTCTATAGGGGGTATAGAGTTATTTTTATCCCCTCTTTCATAGAAACAAGTCAAGTTGATAACCGGGATGTCCCCGATTGCAGGCGTATCCCCAGTTTGGGCTGGATAATGTCCAAAATTCACACATTTTACAAACGTGTCACACATTTTATGCACAGTGGACTTATTGCTTTCATGTGTGACTATACTTCAGTATTAATTCACTCTTGTAAGGAGGCCTGCCAATTTGGAACTGATCAAACTATATAGCTTTACAGGAATCATGGTGGTCCTGACCAGTGAGGGGTGATAACCATTTGTATGGGCAACACTTGTTTAAAAAGGTTGCTTAGTATGCAGTTTTGTAGCCTAGTTGTGCTGCTTTTGCTAACTAAGAAGCTACAACACTTGTGTGACTATACCCTTCAGTATTAATTCACTCTTGTAAGGAGGCCCACCAATTTGGAGCTGATCAAACTACATAGCTTTACCGTAATCATGATGGGTGATAATAACCATTTGTATGGGCAACACTTCTTTAAAAAGGTTGCTTAGTATGCAGTCTTGTAGCCTAGTTGTGCTGCTTTTGCTATGGAGTAATCCTACAACTATGGATACCAGTAACACATACCGAGTGGTTCAAAAAAAAGTTGACCCAAGTTCAAAGTAATTTTTCAACCACATTTATAGTTTCAGAGAATTTGTTTTTACTTGGTCTTGATCAGCAGTAAGTTTTGAAACTATCCTGAACAAATGGCGCGTTTAGCTTGTTTGGTTTCTCAGATATGGTTTATTACAGAAAGCATGCACAAAACTGACTTGTCCACGGGAGAGTCATTTAGTTTTTATCTTCAACAAAACAGCATGCTCTAGATTCAGAATTGAAAATCCCACCCTTACAAAGTATCCCAATCTCTGTGCTTATGTGCCATTCACATTCAACAAAGAAACGTAAGTACGTAGGTAGGTAATGTCATGCACCTGGCAGATGTTTCAGATGCCTCTTTTTTTCTTTTTCACCCTTTTTTCACAATTTGTGACCAATCGTGGGCAAGTCCACTTTGTGCATTCTATCTCTACTAAAGGACGCTCTCGTGGACAAGGCAGTTCTGTGCATGCTCTCTGTAATGAACCATATCTGAAGAACCAACCAAGCTAAATTTACAATTTGTTCAGGATAATTTTAAAACTGCTGATCAAGACTAAGTAAACACAAATTCTCTGAAACTATAAAATATAGTTGAAAAGTTACCTAGAACTTGGGTCAACTTTTTTTTTAACCACCCGGTATATCGATTAGGTCATTGTGTCAGATAGTAAAATATAATTTAGTATTTAGAACACCGTCTTGTGAAAAAAATGAGGTGTGACAATAAAACTATAGAAATCAAACACATTTTTCCTTTGCTCCATTATTTCTTCACCAACTGGTAGGGTTCTTTTTCATTTTTGTTGGTGGTACATCTATCAAAGGTTTTCAAGTACATGTACCATGGAACCCACCTCCCCTCATAAAATAGCCATTTCACACTGGCTCAACTATTGAAGAAGTTTGATTGATCATCGGTTATTGAATTCATACAAGGAAATGGCTCTTTTTTGACGATCGATCGTCATAGTGATTGTTCTTGCGCCTACAAAAAGATGATCGATCATATATAGGTCGGACGTAGTCGGGCCAGTGTGAAAGGTTCAAGTTGAAGAATTTATTTTTTAAATAATTTACTTCAGAATTTAAGATGAACATTAATAATGGTCATTTTCGCTGTTACTACTCACGAAATCAGGGATACTATTAACTTTGGGATAGGAAAGTCGTATACTAACATACGTAGCGAAAACGGTGCCGTTTGCATAAATTATGGTAATCATCGGAATGTGTCGGTGACCGGCGTTGAACGCGTTTAACTGTGTTTAACCAGGTTTAACGTAATATTTGGTCAGCATAGGTTTGAGGGCGTTGTGGATTTACACAGACGACGGTGGCCACGCAAAACCTAAATGTTGAATACGTAATGAATATAAGGTGAATATTAACACGTAATCGCGAATGTTAATCTTATCATTTTGACAAATTCATCATAATTAGAAAAATTGTCATCGTTAACCGGGCGATGACTGTTAAAAATAATTCAAAATAGTGCACTCCCGTTGACATATTGGGTCGTCTGAGAGACGCGTGGCCAGCGTCGTGTCGTCTGCTACAATCACGCCTGATCAGTATAGCGCCACCAGTTCTATGCTGACCAAATTTTAATTTAAAAGTGGACCCGATCGGCAAGCTCAGTGGCATACCCCTGACAAAATCACAAAAGCAGCCTTATGCCCAGCATATTTATATTGTGACTATTTATAGCTGGGGAGCACACAGGGCTTTGAAACACATTGAAACACATAGGAACTTCTACCCAAAATCAAGGTCGAAGGTCAATTAACCACCCACGTTGGGAAGGACGTCCAATTAGGTTGTGATTCTACCTACTTCAAAGAATATGTTGGTACATAACTCTCTGTGTCACCTAGACTGAGACTGAAAAAATCCTATGCTCCCCCAACTATAGTGTGAAATTCTTGTCTAAGCTGTATACCAGAATATTTGAATTGAAGTTTTGTTGTACAAAGATGGCTGATTTTTTCTGAATCCTTACAAGTGTAAGTTCATACATGTAATATAATTGTAAAAATGTACAAATCCCAGTTTTAATCAAAATTGAGAGCGCAGTCTCCAACACATCACTGTGTGTCCCTTTATTATACTTAATGATCTTTAGCATGCAACATACATCCAGCCGAGGTGATAGTTATGATGGCAGGTATGCTGCAGAGTCTACACCTAGCACAAAAGGTCCCTGATCAGGTGCTTTGTTGTTGGCTAATCCAAACTCAATAATTAGTATCAAAAATCTGAGATATACATTAAATGGGCAAATTTCTTCTCCACATATAGTTTGATACCTCATTCATAAAGATCGAATTGATACTTTTTGAAGTTATGATGATTTCAATAACCACATGTAACGACAACAAAGTTGTACTAGAATTGGTTTCCTATGGGATATCATTGATTTGCATCACAGATGTATTGTCCACTGTGTGCTATTCTCAACCAGTCAGGTATGGGGATGAATGGTTAACAGGCATCAACAGGGAGTAGGCACACACACATTTTCAATGCGTAATCACACACTAAGCAAGAATTTCCCATTGAAACCCAATTTTAGTGCAAGGATTGTTTTGTTTAGTGTGGTCGATTAAACAATCATAACATCAACAATATCCATTCGATTTTTATGAATGAGGTATCAAACTACGGAGAAGAAATTTGCTCATGAAATGTATTTTTGTATCAGATTTTTCGTATCAATTGGATTAGCCAACATCAGGGACTTTTTGTGCTAGGTGTATAGCAGATTCATAAATATTGGCCTATTGTTCAAAATGCAGCATTCCATTTAACATCAAAGGAACAACCATGGAACAATCCTGATGTTAGCAGCAACAACAACAAAAATTCTGATCACCTATATTTTGTATATTTTGCAATAAACTGCTCACAAAAAGTATCGAAACACTTAGAAATGATCCAATATATAACGGCTCGAAAGGGTATGCATTAATCGAAGCAAATAAAAATATTGAAAAGCACGAATCTGATCATTCTAAACAGTAATGCAAACCTCTTTCTATAGGATGATTGTCATTTTTGAAACTGACCCACGACCATTGAAATGACAATAACTCCGCTCCGCAACATCGTATCTCATCGATCGAGGTGTCAAAATACGCAGAACAAAATTATGCACTTGGTTATTTGCTTCGATTAATGCATACCCTTTCGAGCCGTTATATATTGGATCATTTCTAAGTGTTTCGATACTTTTTGTGAGCAGTTTATATCCATGGTGTGTTGCAGGAAACTGATGTGTTCCTCTTTCAAACAACACCTCTTTTTTAGCAATCACTTATTGCTGTGCTTAGCCACCTGCTTGTGAATGTGAGATCTCAATCTCAATGTGCCAACACCACTATTTGTTGTTCTCAATGAAGCCTTTATTGAAAACTACAGAATAGCGAGATGCTCCCCGGGGATGCTCCATTGATAGCTATGTTCTTTTCTTTATGTCGAACCAATCAGAAAGTAAAAAACTAAAATATACGGAGTGCATTGAAAGTGTCTAATGCACTCCGCGTGTGCGCCATTCAATGCGCGCACCGCACGCTTTGATTTGATTTGTTGTTCAGGCATCACGGGTTCGCCGATTTTCACTGCGGGTGTTAGCAAACTTGATTTTTGATTCATTATTACATAGATCAAAATTATGATCAAATTGTGAATTTTGATTTATATAGTGTCGTGTTTGAATTAGGTCATGCATTTGCGCCGATGTTGATACGCTCACAATAGCACTCCTGCAGGGTCATTGTGCCATTATTCACACATCAACATCTGCACGCGTGCATCGATTTGTCTAATTTCTCTTGAAACTACACATACGCATTTATTGACCTATACTTAGTCTATATTAAAAAATCATTTGTCTCAAAGCTCCTGCGCATGTTAGTTAATAGATGCGCGTACGAAGAAAAAAATCTCAAAATTTCACAGATTTTCATTGATCACATCATTTTAAATACAAAAGTTCACTTTTACAAGGATTTCAATATGTTATATTTATAATTTTTTTAAAAAAACCTTAAAAATAATAATCGCATTCCGCATTAGATTTTGAAAAACTGAAGAGCTTTGAGACAAAAGATTTTTAATATAGCCTTATACACTGTGGGCTATTCAAAGTATTTAGGCATGTATGGATATGCATTGGGCAAATTTGTCCAAAAAAATCAAATTAAAAAAAATTAATAAAGAAGAATCAAATTTGTTTTCATCAATTATGGTTATGTGGTTAAGGTAGCTAACTCGGCTCCTACACCACTACAGAAAAACTGATATAATACCAAATCAATTATATCTATACTCCTTATAATGAGACCACAGTGAAGATAAGTCTTTCCTCTACCTATTTCAGGACTTTCGCATCATTTTTGAAATTTCTTATGTTTTTCTTTATTTTTTGAAAATTCCCTAAATTTTCACCTTCTTGAATTTCTGTAGACTAAACGGAAAGTGCTATGGCCATGAAACTTTGGGAATAAATTTATAAGCATATTACCTAAATTCTCTTGTGAGTTTTTGCAAATACAGTGTTTACTTTTTGAAAAAATTATTTTTTTCAATTTTGATTTTAGGGAAATTTTCAAAAGGCTGTAAAAAGATCTAGAAACACTTAATTAGTAAAAACTCACGAGATAACTTTCTAAACTGTATTACCTTTAATATGACACCTTGTTTGTGCAAATTGAAAATGTAGTTTTTTCTGTAGAAATTCACAAAATTTGGCAATATAGTGTTTCTAGAAAATAGTGAAAAAGTACTAACATTCCCAGTGAATAAACCATCCATCACCGCTCAATTGTGGAGGGAAAAAAATGTGTTATTCCTTGACGTTTTGGCATCAAAATAAAATTAAAGTCTTAAGCATACATTGATTTTAAAGAAGAGAAAAAAATATTTACAAAACTATGTGTTTTCTGAAATTGGCAGTATTTGGGAATTCGGCTACGCCTCCTGGGTTTTCAAATAACGAAAAATTCCGTAAATCAAAAACGGCTTTTTGGAAAAAATTTAAACTTGGCATATCATCTTTTCTTATCAATATACACATCCTCTGATATTTTGAAGCAAATCATTGCTGGTCACCTTAGCCGAGTTAGCCACCTTAAGATACATCATAACTTAAATCAAAGTATCTACTCATTTTATATGAATGAGGTGTCGTCAAATTGAGGGAATGAAATTTGCCCGCTTCACTAATAAAGATGATGTGACGGTTGTTTACAACAGAAGTGTTAACACTTTCCACGCGGCAGGCGGCTGCAGACGACATTCCAATATTTCACAAAATGTTTCAAAAATGTCAAAATTATTGAATTTCATCACCATATTTGGAATCACCTTGAGAAATGCATTAAAACAAGTACAAACATTCCTAGTATTGGTTCCGTAATCCTTGAGGTAGACCTTGAAAGTTGGGAAAGGTTTCTGAAAAATCTGTTTTGTGTATGGTAAAAATAATAGCCGCATGGAAAGTGTTAACAAATTAATTAGCGCCTGGTCTGAAGACATGCTAGAGGTACTGGTCCATGACTACTGCATAAGTACTATTCATAAGCAAAATACTCATCACTGAGCGCCAATTTTAAAAGCACCTGCTCTTATGGTGCGTACGCATACTGCCGGGCAACCAGATTTAGTACCTGGTCTCTCATCGTGCTAGGGATGCAGACTATGACTACTGCACTATTCTACAAGTAAGTAATGATCATCAATCAAGTGTGAATTTAATTTACAAAGCACATTCCCTGTAGGTGTGCACACATACCACCAGGGACGTCATCACATGTCACATCGTCTATTAATTTTTGAATTAGCTTACATAAAGGCACCAGGTCAGGACTTTTTGTATGTTAGGTGTTTATTTATGATAGAAATCTCCAGTTTTCTTAAAATAATTTTATCATAAATATTACAATATGATTATAAAACAAATTGTACATTAATACCATATTTACCATACAGAATCCCATAACAAATATAAAACTACCACCATGTACCTAAAATCAATTTCTTTAAAATATCAATTAATCTGAACATGTGTAACATATAAGGCTAAATTAAAAAAATATTTTGTCTCAAAGCTCCTCAGTTTTTCAAAACCTAATGCGGAATGCGTTTTTTTTTAAGGTTTTTTTTTAAAACATAAAATATTGAAATCCTTGTAAAAGTGACTTTTTGTATTTAAAATGATGCGATCAATGAAAATCTGGAAAATCTGAAGAATCTGTGAAATTTTGGGATTTTTTGGGATTTATTTATTTTTTTTTTTGAAAAAAATAAAAAATAAAATAAAAATTAAGATTTTTGTTTTTCTAATCAATAAACTAATGCGCGCGGGAGCTTTGAGACAAACGATTTTTTAATTTAGCCTTAGGCATTCGGTTTCATCTATCGTGTGGAGGGGTGTATGCGTACATATTGTAAAAGCCAAAACATTTTTCAGTAGTTTTATTTTTGCCCTTTTCACGCACTAAAGTTATAGCACACAGATATTTTCTTTTCAATATCATCCCTGTACAGACAGCTCTGGTTGGGCGACAAAATGAAAGAATTCACAAAAAATATCTTTACACAAAAATATTGGCTTTTCAGAATACTGCACAGCATTTCAAAGTGGGAGGAAGAACAGGGACCTCTGAAAAAGACCATAAGCGATAAAAAAAACCCAACACCCTGTTGTATTGTCCCGACTGACCCATCTTTTTCAGAATTTCCAATTTTTTAAAAAAAAAATCAGAACAAGCGAGGGGATTTTTTTCTCTCTAAATTTTGCTTTTTTTTTTAAATAAATTTTAAAAAATGTAAAAAAATGTTGAAAATTCACACAAAAAAGCCTGCAATTTTGTGAAAAAAGAACCCTCCCAACTGATCCCTACCTGAGAGGTCTGTTTGCCAGTACAACAATGTTGGGGTTGCCTAAATGGCATAAAACACATAACTATTCTGGAACCCCTAAATGCCAAGTAAAAAAATAAATTAGTTTCTCGTCCCCTCACGCATCCTTTTTCAGGAATTCTGTAATTTTTTTGTTAAAATATTTTAAAAGCTAACATCTCGGTAATAAATTTATGGTCCTTTAGTCCATTGAGCATTTTAAAGCTGGTTTTGTGTTAACCAACCTCACAGAACCTTGCTCTCATCTTCCTTTTCCCCAAAAGTTAGGACGAGAAACTAGTTTTTATTTGGTGAAATTATTTGAGGACAAAATATAAAACAATCAGGACAAATATATACAGGAAAAAACATTGCAAATGTTTTAAATTAATACAAAAATTATCAACCGTTATCAAATTCACAACAAATAAAACAAAATTGTCCATATCCACACACAAACATACGGAAGCATTCAAGTACCATCCTACTTGACGACATAGCGAGATAATATATCTTAAAAGGTATATTATGTAATCTTTTCCAGGGTATGCCCTCAATCCTCGAAAAAAAATTGGAAGCAGATTTTCTTGCAGATTTACTTTTCTGATCATAAATCATAAATATATTCCAAGTTACAGAGCGATACGATTCTTAATAACCACAAAATCATAGTTTTAGAGTGAAATTTGACAAAATAGATTGTACCGCTCGGTACAATCTATTTTCAAACCATGATTTTGAAGTAATTAGGAATCGTATCGATCTGTAACTTAGAAGATCTTTATAATTTATGATCAAAAATGCATATCTACAAGAAAATCTGCTTTCATAGTAAAAATCAATGATAGAGGGCGCTACTTGGCAAAGATCACATAATATGCCTTTAACAAGTAGACATATTAACAGTATTAAGTCGTCATGAGTAGACATATTAACAGTATTAAGTCGTCATGGTGAGATATACCAGCTTACCAAGTCAATTTCACACAGAGTCGATGTCATCATGGCGAGATATATTATCTTGCCAAATAATGCCAAGTTAACTTCACAAAGTAAATATCATCATAGCGAGGTAGATTATCTTGCCAAGTCCACTTCACAAAAAGTAGATGTCGTCATGGCGATATAAATTATAATGCCAAGTTAACTTCACAAAAAGTAGATGTCGTCATAGAGAGATAGATTTATCTTGCCAAAGTTAACTTTACAAAAAGGTAATGTCGCCATGGCGATATAGATTATAATGCCAAGTTAATTTCACAAAAAGTAAATGTCGTCATAGCGAAATAGATTATAATGTCAAGTTAACTTCACATAAAGTAGATGTCGTCATAGCGAGATAGATTATCTCGCCAAAGTTAACTTTACAAAAAGGTAATGTCGTCATGACGATATAGATTATAATGCCAAGTTACCTTCACAAAAAGTAGATGTCATCATGGCGAGATAGATTATCTGGTCAAGTTTTACGGAAGCCACTAAGTGTCGTCCTATTCTGCTTTGGGCCAAAACAAATTGTGTTGCCCTCAAGTGGCAAAAATCTTGAAGTCGGGTCGGGTCGGTCAGTCGATTTTTCACATTTTTTTGTTTAGCTGACAAATATTACTGACAGACCGTGTTGTTTATGACAAGATAAAATTGGCAAATGAAAAGGCAAAATTGGTAAATGTCAATTTGACTAATGTCTCTAGAGTGATATTAGTTTAAAAGAAAAATTTTGACAAATTTGTTAAAATTTAAATCTTAAAAAATAAATAAAAATGTGACCCCGATTTTAGGGTCGGTCGCTGAGGGCAACACAACTTGTTTTTTTTGGCCTAAATGCCAAACTACTATGCCTCCCATTAGTGACACATTTGTAGTTGATTTTCCCTTTTGGAACTAAAATCACAATTAGTTTGTATAGTTGAACCCTCATCTGTAATAAGCTTTAACAAAAATTGTACAAACAGTGATAAAAAGTACACGCTATCTGAATAGAAATTAAACACATGACTTTGAGCCAATAATTATACAAAACCATTTATCGGTCACTTTATGTCCAAATTTACTGTATGGAGTGAGCCACCAGCCACCGATTTCAGTTAAGGGCATTTAAATTTGAAGTTTGAATTTTTGAAAAACCATAGTAACTACAACCGCATGAATGAAGACGGGGATAAGAACTCCCAAAAAGAAACTCTGTACTACGGGTGCGACGACCCACATGCTCATGCCCCTGAACATGTATAAAGCAACACTTCCAATGCATAAATGTTGGGCAGTTACACTTTATACATGCTGAAGGGCCTGAAAAATATACACGGTTTTGACAGAACAGCTGCGGTATATGGTTCACTTGATGAATCTCTTTACACATAAACCAGGATTCTGAAAAATCTACAAATAAAATTCTTTTAATATACAAGTTAGTGATATATATAACCATCTCCCCTGCATGAAAGGAATGAAATCAAGTATAAGGCCCCCCCCCCCCTCCCCAAAAAATAGTTGTGTTGCCCTCATCTGGCCGAGTCAAAATTCTGAGAATGTGGGCCGGGTATTTTTTTTAATTATTTTTTTTTAAAGAATTTCTTCTTTTTTTCCTCTTTTGTTTTTAAGATTTTTTTTCATTTTTTTTTTCAAGATTTTTTGTCAAGATTTTTTTTCTTTTCAAGATTTGTTGTCAAGAATTTTTTTCTCTCAAGATCTGTGAAAATTGCACAGAGAATGGCTAGAAACCAAAATATTCACCATTGGGTTGAAAATACATCCAGTATAAGCGTTTTCCTTAGTATCTTCACACATGGTGACTGAAATAATAGGTATAAAATTGTTGATTTGGCAAAATTAAAATTAAAAAAAAAAAATCCGGCCGGCCGTCCGTCCCGATTTTAGGTTTGTGAGGGCAACACAACTCTTTTTTTTTGGCCTAAGAAATAGGCATAGGTTTCACCTGCATTTCATTGTCATCATATCGGTCGAAATAATTAATGCGATATATGATAACGACGATAAAATAGGCAATCTCAAAACCTTTCATTTCACCAATTTTTAAACAAACATGTGTGCTCTTGCCCCTGAACATGTATAAAGCAACACTTCCTATGCATAACCCGCAAGCAGTTATACTTTATACATGTTGAAGGGCCTGAACGTGGATTCCGTTATATCTACAAATAAAATGCAATGCAAATATAAAATATTGAAATCCTTGTTAAAGTGACTTTTTGTATTTAAAATGATGTGATCAATGAAATCTGAAAAATCTGTGAAATGTTGGGATTTTTTTGGATTTTTTTTTGTTGAAAAAAAAGAAGATTTTTAATTTTTTTTAAAAAGATTTTTTCTTCTTCTAATGCGCATCAATAAACGAACGCGCGTGAGCTTTGAGACAAATGATTTTTTTAATTTAGCCTAATAATTATAATTCAAAATAATATTACAGAGAATGGCAACTGAATAAAAGAGAGATGCCACACATTGAATAAATGATTTCAGCATAAAAGCCCAAACCCCATGAAAAGTTGTTTTTTCAGGTCAAACTCGCTAGTCATGGGTCGATAGTCATAATGCTCATTATTCATAATCTGCCCTAACCCTAAACCCTACCTCATGACTAGCGGTCCTTATGACTAGCGGGTAGACCCCATTTTGTGAATAACTTGACAATTGCTTTACTTTTCGGTTTACTTCACTTTCCACACGGCAGGCGCCTGCAGACGACATTCCAAAATTTCACAAAATCTTTCAAAAAACATTATTAAATTTCATTACCATATTTGGAATCACCATGAGAAATGCATTGAAATAAGTACAAACATGCCTAGTATTGGTTCAGTAATCCTTGAAATAGACTTTGAAAATTGAAAAAGTTTCTGAAAAATCTGTTAAGGGATTCAGGTTAAGAATGGGGTAAATCAGTAACTGAATTAAATTTTAATTAAAAAGACTAATTTAATAATAATTGCAAAAAGAAATTTAAGTCTTTTAAAAAAGCTTTCATCCGTGCAAGTGATTTAAAATCAGGAGTTATATTGGATATTTAAATTAATATGATTTCAATCGGCCCATACCTGGCAAAAACTCATTTGGGTCTCAGGGTCAGAAGTTCAAGGTGAATTCGAGAATCAATTATCGCAAAGATTCCGTTGCGAGAATCCAAATTGATTCTGGTAGATAATCTGTCTAAACACATTATTTTAATGGAGAAGAATCCATAAATTCTTGCAAAAACTTTTTTTGCTAGAATCTAAATGAATTCTCACAACCTTTGACAAGTTCTGACCCTGGTGGGTTATGGAAATACAACAATTTTTTTGTTGGCTCATCATCAAAGAAAAAAACATGCTGGCTGTAGGATATGACTATATTTTGATCAGTTCGAAATCGGTGAGAGCCTCTTTACAGCAACCAATGAAACAGAAGGATTGACAACAATAATGTATATATGTATGGCAAAAATCACACAAATATGTGTGGATTACAGGGGTAGAATTTCGTAACCAACCGCGAGAATCTGTTCGGATTCTCGCGGAGGGATCTTGCGAGAATCCATGGATTCTCGCTAATTTTGAGAATCTATGGATTATTGCGAAATTAATGACAATAATATAAAGAATATGGCTATAAGCTTGCACAACTTCCAAATTCGGCATGTTTGTTGACTAAGGGTCAAATACCAGTCATCTAAGGTCCTGTTTTGGACTAAGAAGAAGAAAAAAAGTTTAAAAAAATAAAAAAAGTTTTTTTTGTTTTTTGTTTTGCGCGAATCCACCTGGATTCACGCGGTAGTGATTTTGCGCGAATCTTCACGCGAATCGATACGCGGAGAAATTCTACCCCTGGATTACTTTAGTGCACGGAGAGATAAAACAGTATGTCTCGCCAATTTGGAACCGACTAAAGGAGTGTCAATGCATACATACATTACTACGATCAAGGCCAACAATTAAATAATTAATTGCATTGAATGGAATAACATTTCCCTGGACTCATCAACAACCTCTATACTCTGTTTGGCCATCTCGAGACAGTGACGTAACCGCGTATTCTACTAATTGCATCACATAACGCGCGCGCTTACTCGCGGCGCTGGCGTACAAACACGAGCGTTGAAAGGCGGAAGATACACACGCGTGCGTAAAAGCTGCGCCTGTTCAGTTACGTCACTGTCTCGAGATGGCCAAACAGAGTATAGTGACAAACACATCTTTTTTGTTTTGTTTATTGGCCTTGAATAATTCCCATGTGGACGTACTACGTACATATACACTCTACAATGCTAAAATCTAAAAAGAGTACATTGTTAACTTTCTTCCTTGAAGAAATTATCTTCTTTATATCGTATGTGTTCTGGCTGGTCTAGTTGTTTGTTTGCTTCATCTATGTCAGATTTAATTGCCGCAATCAAGTCATCTGTGAATGGAAAAAAAGACTAAAAGTGTTTAAACTGGTTTGTGGCGATCCTCTGATCTCACGATCTTCACTAGTAGTAAGGTACTGACGCGGAAGACAGGTCTCATTGATCATTGATGAGCTGAAAGGATGTCATATGACCAAACATTGTTTTACATTCTTCTTTTGCCTTGCATTTCTTAATGAGATTTATCACATTTTTTGGCCAAATTTAAAAAGTTTAGGAACATTTTTTGTAAAATTCTGATTTTTTAAAAATGGTATCATATTTTGGATAATTAATAGCAAAATATGTTTTGTTTTTGTTTATCTGCAACATAAACGCATACAATTGTCAATTACAATTTCTTGATCTAAAGGTTTAACCCCCTGGGCACTACCTGTCTTTCGTACAATAATTCCTATTGGTCAATTACATGATATAATCATTTGGATTGACCAATTACAGTTTTGCTTATAAATATTTTATGCTAATATTTTTGAAAATTGTAATTATTCTAACGATGTCTCTGATTGACACAATAATTGACACATTCTAAATTTCAACCAATCGGCCGGTAGTTCTCAGGGGGTTTAGGAAAGAAGAGAGATGCATGTTCAGCATTCTTTAAAATCTGTGTTCATGTGCAGTTATAATATTTCCACACAAGAAATAATTGACCGACCAATCAAGATGTTGGCACTTAAAGGGCAAGTGAACTTGCCCTGTTGTTGGCCTCATTGCATCGTAGCATCCAAGGCACAGTACCACTGCGTAAGGGTTTTTATTTGCATCACTGCAGAATTATATCTCCCATGGCGCCCAAATTACCATGTCTACAACTTAATTACACTGACGTCACCTCCAAATTTGACTTGACACAGACCCGTGGGGGTACTCAGATTTTTTGGTAGGGATGTGCCGCTGGCAAAATGAAAATTGATTCAAACATTTACCAATTTTCGGGGGGTAAATCGACCCATATGTTCGGAAACTCATAATTGTCCTATATTTGACAGATTTTGCTAAAATGTCGGTAAAAAACAAGATTTCAGACCCATAAAATTACCAAAAATGGCTTTGAAAAGGGGTCATCCATTTACCAGAGGGTGAAATATGGGACCCTATTTAGTGGCACATCCCCATAACTTCATATCCAATAAGTACTCCCCCCCCCCCCCCCGGGACACAAACTATAGGATCGACTTACCTAATGAATCAAATCCTTGTTCTGGCCTCACATAGCCTGTGACAGCTATACTAAGGACGCACCCGTAAAAATCATCTTTAAAAGTGTGTATTACATGCGTTTCCTACAAGAAATTTAACAAAATAGTACAATTAAACTGTTTTTGCATACATGTAGCTCTGTTTGAAAGTTAATATTTTAATACATGAACAGGAAGATTTTAAATAGAATTTCATAAACCCATTTGTATCATAAGGAAAAATATGTAAACATTTTACCCTATTAGACATATCTAGACATCTACTTCTTAAATATAAGGCTATATTAAAAAAATCATTTGTCTCAAAGCTCCCATGCGCGTTAGTTAATTGATGCGCGTTATAGGTTTTGAAAAACTGAACTGAAGAGCTTTGAGACAAGAGATTTTTTTAATATATAGCCTAACAGTCTCACAGAGAAGCTGCGTTGGCATTATCAATAAAATGAAGTCAAAATAGAAAATGCTGTGATCATAAATTGTTTATTGTACACATTTTTGGCCATCTGCCTTCCTCAAGTACAGTTCAACCCCCGGGGGGGGTACTCGGATTTGGTTTGGTCGGGGGTGTGCCGCTGGAGATTCAAAACCCATACCCATTTTTAGGGGTGATTTTGGAAAAATCGGTACCCATTTTTAGGGGTTTTGCTTCATTTTAGACCTATTTTTCGCAAATTTGCGCAAAAATATACAAATTTTTTCGCAAATTTTTGCGAAAATAGACAAATTTTCCGCAAATTTTCGCGAAAATATACCTAATTTTTGCAAATTTTCGCGAAAATATTAAAAAAAATCGCGAAAATAGACCCATTTGTAAAAAGTGACCCCATTATTAGGGATTTCCAGCACAAAATCATACCCCATGTTTAGGGATTTTGTGCCCAAAAAGCTACCCATTAGAGCGGCACACCCCCGTATACCGTCTTGGGTGAGTACCCCCCCCCGGGGTTCAACCATAAAAAAAGACCGTTTTCAATATGCTGCAGAAAGATGCTGGCAATATGAATTTTGCATTGAAAACAGCCAAAACATGTGGCAAATTAGTAAAAAATAAAAATAGAAACCACCCTCCCCTCTCTCTTCACATTTCGAAGGCCCATGCTACGATAATCTAATAATGAATTTTAAATAAGTGGCCTTAGGCCAAACAAAGAAGAAGGTCTGTCTCAGAAACATTGTGCAAATAAGCTAAGTGCTGTGCTTTTTTTTATTTTTTTATTTTTTAGAAAATAGGCTATGAGGTATGCGATTTTTTTTTTTTTTTTGCTATTTTTTATTTTTTTTGCTTATCCAAGCTTACGGAGAACTTTTTTTAAACTTTTTTTTAAAATCCAAAAAATAAATAAAAAAATCCAAAAAAAAAAAATGTAAAAAAGAAAGAAAAAAAAAAGAAAGTTTTTTAGCCCCCAGCGCATAGACCTACGCGCCGTAGCTCATTTCACATACCAATGCGGGCGGGCTTCTGAGACAGACCTTCTTCTTTGTTTGGCCTAAGTGGCCTTACCATAGACTTTTTCTTGTTCTTATAGTATGGATTCCATCCTATACTCATAACCATTTTGTGTATGTCCCCGCCATCAACCGATGCCCAGCCATAGTAAACTCCCGTCATAAACTCAGCGGGTAATTTCTCGACCACATCTTCAGGATAGTTAGCTGTATAATAATTATTAACAACAATATTAAATGAATAACAAAGTTAAATTAACAACATGTAAGTAAGTATCCTGTACGGGCTTTACCCCTTGCACCTTTTCAAGTTAGACTTTAGAAAACTTGTATCACAATTTTGCACCAAATATTTATTTATTGATGACCAAAAATCAACAAAAATAGTGTATGTGTAACCAGCGTTCAAATTAGATGGTTGTCCGAGACAACCAAAATTGACTCGAAGTGGTTTGGCAAAGAACCAAATCTTCCTCGAAGTTTAACAATTATAATATAAATGTTAAAGTAAATGTCACCAAAAAGGTTAACCCTTTGAACCCTGACTGGTCTACACTGTTTGTACCCCTCACCCTAGCCTTCTCATAGGTTCCCATCCAAAATATGCATCAGAAAAGGATTATCAATGGATTTTTACCGATTCGAGATAAACCTTATGGAATAAACCATAGGATAACAATTACTTTACAGTTATAATCAATACAAAATGTTTTCAATCACAGCGTCATGATCCGAGCTCTCGCGATCATTACAACGGTTGAGCGTGTCTTCTAGCAATAGCATGCAGTGCGTTCCAAAACAGTCGCAAGGGTCTAGGGTCGCGATTGGTTTAATTACTTATTTGTTTACAAAAATATGTCACACCTTCAGGTTTTACTGCGCCCTTGCCCTCGTGAATGACGCGGTTATGCACAATAATATGCACCAGTCGCATGGGACGCTGGGGGATCGTATACGCTATGATCGACAAATGTTTGTTTTGATTATATAATTAACATTATTATTCGATTTGTGGTTTAAATTAAAGCTCACCTGTTGGAATACCCAATTCTTTACTTCCTCTTCCAAATCCCTTCACTACTTTACCTCTTGTAAAGTATGGTAAATGTGAAGCCATGTAGTACTACGTTTGATGTCAATCGTCTAAATATATACAGCATACAATTTACAAGACTATAAACTATAATAAACTGGCTGTAATGTGTAATAATGCTGTTCGTGTTAAAGCTAAAAAGCTTAGTATCGCTTTATTTTATGTTGTCAGTTCTTTTGTCAGTGACAGTCAAATCAATCATTTCCGAATTTGTAAAAACAGAAAGAAGTTATTATTATAATTGGTAAAAATATTAATAAGCTTATCAAAATTATCAATCAAATAAGAAATATTAATAAATTGATTGACAGAGTCGTAACCTCACATCGCGTAGGTGCGTTATCTTTTCCGTAGCACTATCAGTCAGTACTATCACTATCAGTCAGTAGTCGGTAGGACAGTGAACCACTAGACTAAAATAATAAGAACTAAAATATTATGTCACGATATTTGCGTTTGTTATCAAATCACCATCCCCCTTCATTCATCGATCAATTAAAAGGCCGCTTCCGGTCTCGATTTATCAATATCTTCCACAATATACGTATCAGTAAATACCACTGAGCTACGTACAATATTAACCGGCACTGCGTTGGGTCATTTATAAATTACGTTACAAATATAATAGGTAAAATTATATCACGCTGTTCATGACATAGATAAAGCGAAATTACAAATATACAAGCTATCCAGATCTAAAATATAATAACTCATAATTATTTATTTAAATACACTTGAAATATAATTCGTTAAGTAAATATTAAAAATACCATTTATGTAATTATACTGACTAAATTTGTGAAAATAAAATATTTTAATCCCACTATTTATAAAGAATGTGAACACCAACACAACGTTCATAAAATTAACCCTAAATGAATGAAGAAAAAGTAAACAACTCATCCACTAGCTCGACAAATCAGCTGGTGAGTATTTTGTAGTTCAAGTCTAGTCCTTGGTACCAACAGATTTTGGTACTTACTCAAGGCAGTGTTGAAGGGAACCAATTTAATAACCTAACCATTTTCTTGACCAGACTTATTGCATTAGTAATTGAGTCTCCTCCAGTCCTGCGGAGGTCAATAAATTCTAGTTCTATTCATCCATTTATTAAGTTTTTAATTTAAGTTTATTGATTCTTTTGTCATGTTTGTTCTATGCTGGGCATGCATGGATTAACATAGGCCTAATCCCAACTTATCTTTTCTGGCATTTCTGGAGCAATCAATAACTTATTTTCATAATCATAATGCCTTCAAGATGAGATGGATATTTATTTATTTATTTGAACATACGCTTTTAAAATAGCGGCACCCGTCGCGTCGGTGCGTTCATAATAATAATATACAGAAAATCACATGATTAATACACAATTAATACACAAATTACAAAGTTTTACCATGAGATAGATATACATATTATATACAGACACAAAGTCAATCATACAAAATTGATCTGAAATTATGCCAGGCACACATTGAAAATGGCACTATACATGTATGAACAAATATAATTAAATCATCATTGTTTGCGCATTTCAACTCTAATCGTGCCTTTCATGCACGCTTAGACTAGAGAAGGACTTACAAAATTTGTCAAATACATGATAAAAGTCATTAACATTGCTTATATTACAAAATGTGGTGTATGTACTACCTTAGCATTAATTTATATTTTACATCAAGATCGCTATTATTAAATCATCTTTATTCAGTCAAATAACCACATAAAAATAACTTTAGAAGAGAACATTAAAAACCAAGACAACTGGGGCCTATACTGACCACCAGGCAAGGTGTTACATAAAGTACTATTGCACAATGATCGATATAAAAATCACATATAACATTAAAAAGGGAGGTGAGTCGGTCGTGACAGACCTGCTGCCATGAGGACCTACATGTATACAATTGGTAATGTTCCAATCCCGTTCGTGTCTTGATTGGAAAATGGAAAAAGAAGACATCAGACTCTTTTTCGAGATGTTGTTTTTGAGAGCTGTGTATTTTACGTTGCACTTTAGGGTTCGTAGGAGACCTCTCAGACGTGTCTAATTAGATTTTGTTATGAGGCCCCTTGATCCTATTTCAAAGGGGATCAAGGAGCACTTGTAGCCTGCGTCCGAGATATCTCCTACCAGGGCAGCATATCTGTCGGTCTTGAGTTATTAGCTTTATCAACATTTGTTTCAAACGGCACTGTGAGCTCAAATAAAATAATCCTTTTTTGAGCAGGGAATGTTAGAACAATATCAGGTTTTTGAGCTGTTGGTATGATGTCAGGAGGAACTGTCCCCCCTCCGGTGAGGTACCCTTCTATATCAGCGTTGATCAAGACGCCCTTGTCTTTAAAAGTCACACTATCTTCGAAAGCGGAGATCAGAATGCGGATGATATTGTTGTGCCGCCAGAGGTAGCGATCAAGCATCTGATTACAATTGTTGAGGATGTGGAGATGAGTACCTTTTTTGGAACAGAGGGGGCAGTTACTACTTAGACGTTTCCCCCATTTGCAAAGGTTTGCAAATGTGGGGAGACTGTCAATTGCAGCATTAATTGCAAACTTAAGAACGCCTTCAGGAAGACCATACATAATAGATTTCCACGTAAGATTATTTTCAGTTTCAAAGAGTAATTTTGCCGTGTCCCCCTGAGTGATGAGTTGTTCAACTACCGACTTCCAATAAGCATTGGAATCTTTTTTTAAAGTTGCTTTGACCTTGTTTTTTGTATATTTCCAGACCGGGGGCTGGTCGGAATCTATGGAATTACAGTGGACTTGGTCCGCGAGGGCGATAGTGGAATATTTATTGCTCCAAGTCGATTCTCTTTGGAGTTTTAAGTCCAGTGCTTTGTTGGTAGTTGAATCACCAAGACATCAGGTTCTACTGTACGATAAGCAGTGAGAAACATAATATATATCAGAAACATGTGGGATATCAAGTCCACCATTCATATGCACCAGGGCTATGTTAGCACCATATTTGGGCGTGCCCAGCCATTTCTTAATAAATTGGTCACTTTTTCTATCAAGAAGGGATAAATTGGTCTTAGTAAGTTCATGAACTGTAAGACAGAAACGCATAGATGGTAGGCAGTATCTACTGTACATCGCAAGTTTGTACTCGTTGCGGACAGGAGAACTATCAATATTGGCAATACTTGATTCAAACTTGGAGTGAATCATATCATAAATATTACTTTGGCTGCCAGAGTGAGTGATAAGGGATCCGAGAAAACGTTGGGGGTCTTCTTTGACAGGAATGATACGCGTACCATCTATGTTGTATTCAACCACCTTCGGGACTCCACCACAAAGGGAAAGTGACCGACATTTACTTGGTTTTAATGTGAGACCCATGCTTTGTGTCTTGGATTGGAGTTCATTTATGATTTTCTGATGTTGACGTTTATTACTGGTTATAATGTTAAAGTCATCCGCATATATATGGTGTTGTTATGATCCTATTCCCGTCTAGATTAAAGCCGTGTACGGTGCGAATATTCTCAAGGTATTCGAGGATGGGATTAAAACACATTAAAAATATGATTGGCGACAAAGGATCACCTTGGAATGTCCCTCTCTTGAATTCAAATTCTTCAGATGTCCACCCTGGGCCGCGAACCGAGCCGTTGAGACGGGAATAGAGCGCTTCAACATAACGGATGGTATTAACAGGTAACTTAAAACGTTTCATGGAATGAGATATAAGTGTATAACTGATGCTACCAAAAGCATCGGCTAAATCAAAGAAAGTAACATGTAATGTTTTTTTCTTGGATTTTGAAAACGCTATGGCCTCCTGAAGGAGCTGATTATGTTCAATAAAAACCATTAATTCCTTTGAGGAACGCCTTTTGGATGTCAGGGTTGATAAACCTGTTTTTGTTAGATAAGCCCCGGTCCTATCAGCGAGCACCTGATGGAATAACTTACTCACGCAGGACGTCAGGGAAATCATCCTGAAATTCTCGGGTTTTTCAGTATCACCCTTTTTATAAATCAAGACAACCTTGGACTCAGACCAGGATTTTGGAGGATTTGGCTCACACAAAAGAATTTTAGTAAACAGTGTTGCCATGAAATGATGGGTTGAAGGCAGATTTTTCAGGAGGCCGTATAGCAAACCATCGTTACCTGGAGCTGAAGTGGCTTTCTTTTGTTTAAGAATACACTTAATATGTTTTGGTTTTATAGGAGACATATCATATGCAGTTTGGCAGTCACTTGGAATACGAACATACGGAAACCAGTTTAACTGGGCAAGATCTAGTGTTCCTTGGTTGGAATACTTTGTTGGAAAATATGTGTCTGCTGATTCCTTGGTGAAGGTTGGAACTGGGCACTGCTTGCCGTACGTACCCTGGCTAATCTTTTTGGAGTAGCCCCAGAAGTCTGATCGGTATTGCTTTTCATGGTGAGCTTGAGATTTCTGGTCACTGTTTTTTCGTTTTTGTTTATTAAGAAAAGACACGGCTCTAACAGCTTGGCGAAATAGTGTTTTATCCTCGGGAGTTCCTTGCTTAGAGAAAGCTTTCTTGCGAAGGGCGTTTTTCTTTTTTCGAGCCTGCGACAAGGTTTTAGGTTCGTGTGCTATGTAGCCTTTGGAGGATTGTTCTTTAACAAATTCCTGGTTGTTGGTAAAGTATGATTTCAATGTTTCGGAAAAACGTTCGGCTCAAAAGGTCAAAATGGGTTGGACGCAGGAGACTGTGGATTGCCGAATCATGGATTTCCCACTCATTATTACTGAAAGTTGGAATTGTAAATTGCAAGCCTGCTATTTGCCATGGATAGCATATGATAGCAAGTAGAGCTACATGGATGATACAATATACAGTCATTGTCTCGGATAAGGTGTGTGACCCGGCGTGGTCACCGTACATGTAAACACAGTTAGATGGAGTCGATTGTGACAAGCACGGATAATAAAGGCAAACAGTAAATATATTGATTATGCCACGGTTCGTGAACACAAGACCCAGGTTCGGTTTATGCCAAGATGGATATGATGGTAGCGAACCGATCAGTGATGTAGTACGGGTGTGTGTACGGGTATACCAGAGTGAACAGTGCTGGCGAGATAGATGTTGAAATGCTGATATTTACTTGCCAGTTTGTCTGCAAAGAGTGTTGATCCAACCCATCAAAATGCGACCGAGTGTTCCTCGAATGATAAATAACAAAGTTTGATGACATACAGGAACGAAGACAAACTGAATACGGATGTAGAATGCAAAATTTGCAGTGGTGGTAAAACCCCACCCGTTCAGTTGACAGACATATTTAGTAATAAATAGTGATAAATAGCACCCATACATCAATACCATTTAAGTCAATTAGAGCCTTTTCTAGATTATTATATTCATTAGTTCTTATAGCATTTAAAGTGACATGCAAGTGAAAAGAAAGTGTTTTGTATCCTCAATACCATTATTACATAATTGATAGGTGCCATCATTATCAGGGGTCCATTTACTCACTTTGTACTAAAATGGTAGGCCTAGTGTATTTGAACGAATCTTGAATTTCAGACAAGCCCCATAAAAATCAATGTTATCTATT
The DNA here is from genome assembly GCA_035610835.1 of Ophiura sarsii. Classification (NCBI taxonomy): domain Eukaryota; kingdom Metazoa; phylum Echinodermata; class Ophiuroidea; order Amphilepidida; family Ophiuridae; genus Ophiura; species Ophiura sarsii. The sequence goes on from CM069456.1 coordinate 66,833,733, forward strand.
ACAAGTACATGTATATCTCCATGCCTGGAGTGTACTTAATACTCAAATAATCAGTAAGAGAGGATTTGGATTTAACATCTTCTTCCCATTCAATGTTAGATATATACATTATTGATATATATGCTGATTACGCAATCTGCCACAGATTAGTTTTTTACAAGCATGGACTTATTTTATAGACTGATTAAGTCTGATTTAAAGTCTGTGTTTCAAGAGATGGTTAGGTTCCACCTTACACACTTGCCTGAGTAAGTACCAAATCCTAGATTTTGGTACCAAGGAATATTGTTGGATGTACTTGATAGGATAATCTGCTAAGTCAATCGGAGAAGTGCTCGAGTGGATATCACCATCAATCTTTTGTCAGAACAATACTGAAGACCATCTGCCTTTAACGCCTTGTAAACGAAACACACACCAAGCTTAGGTATGGGTTTCTTGTACTAGAGTATCACTATTTGTATGATTTGGCTTATAATCATAACAAGAAAATCATTATAATTACCTTTTTACCTTGAAAATATAGTGGTGAGTAGGCGTGATGGAACATGTTATTCAATCAAATATCATGCGACATCTAGACCACCATAACATCTTGACAGACCAACAACTCAATCCTAGCAGTTGGACACATTACCTAGCACTGGCAAATATGCCCGCTAAGTGGGCAGATTTGCCAGTATTTACAGTAAATCCAAAAGTAGCACTTCCACACAAAAAGTGGCATCTTCTATCCTTCACATATCATTAGCTTAACTCAATACCTTAATATTTCGTGTCGCTTCAAACAAATTCTTTGTTGCGTTTGACCAGAAAAATGATGACGTTTCAGTCATTTTGTGGCAAGTGGACATTTTGCTAGTATTTACAGTTAATCCAAAAGTAGCGCTTCCTCACACAAAATGGCATCTTCTATCCTTCATATATCGATAGCTGAACTCGATACTACCCCCTACCCCCTCCCCTCCCCACCACACCACAAAACCTCTCCCCACCACACCACAAAACCCCTCCCCACCACACCACAAAACCCCTCCACACCACAATCACCCTCCCCATCCTCACCCCATGCCACCACAACCCCTTTACCATCACAATCCCCACCCCTTCCCCACCTCAAACCCAGTCCCCTCCCCCACCACAAACCCCTACCACCCCCACCACAAACCCCTCCACACCACAAACCCCTCCCACCCCAACCCACCATAAACCCACTTCACCTCCCCACCTTGCCAACCACCACATTCCCTCCCCACCACCACCCTACCACCTCCCCTCCCCACCACAAAACCCCTCCCCACCACACCACAAAACCCATCCCCACCACAAAACCCCTCCCCTCCCCATCCCCACCACAAACCCCCTTCCCATCCTCAACACAAACCCCTCCCATTCACAAAACCCCTCCCATTCACAAAACCCCTCCCCCACCACAAAACCCCTCTCCTACCACAAACACCCTACCCACCCCACCCCTAGGCCTACTCACCCCACCCATGCTGATGCATCCACGCTACGACAACCCCCCTCCCCATCACAATCCCCCACCAAAAAAAGCGATCGGAACATATACCTTGAAAGTCACATGCTCTCCAAACCCCAACAATCATAATATACACCATTTTTATGCACTGGGTTTTCCGTCTAGCTACAGACGTCACGACCCAAACAATCCAGTTTAGCTGCGGACACAGCTGTACTAGGATTTACTCTACCAAGTATCAATACCAAGTAGCAAGGGGGGCGGTCCCAAAAATGTCATTTATCATCATCATTTTGTATGACCCCACCCCCTATACGAAGACATATTTTCATGACCCACCCTACCTACCCAGATGACCTACTCTGATGGTGATTATTTATATGACCCCCACACAAACAAATTCGTACTTATAAAGCTTATCTATAGATGTTATTCTTAATTGGTGTATTTACGTCAAAAGAGGGAGTGCAATCCAACTGAGCATGCCCAGAGCAATTAGTGCTCTGATTAACATTACAATCTCATACTTTTACTGCAATGTAATGAACTGTGAACTTCTAACTTTTCCTAGATAGTGTAAGTTACCAGCAAATATTTCATTTCAAACAAGTGGAAATAAATAGTTTATACATTCACGTTTATTTCACGAAGTTTGAAGAATTTTGTATCATTAGTGCCAAGTTCACCCCATTGAAAAACTACATCACTTCCGTCTTGGCTAAAATGCTAGCCTCGTTTTCAGTTCACATAACCCCCTTAGACGTAAATGTGCCAATTAAGAATAACGTCTATAGTCACTGTCATAATGCTCAGGGCCGTCAGAAGGGGGGGGGGGGTGCGTTGAAAATCTCTTCTTTTTTTTTTCTTCTTTTTTTTTAAGGTAAAAATTGCGTTTTTCTTAGTTTCAAATTTCAATGATAGTAAAATTACTCATAAAACATTGACTACAGTGCTTTTTGGACTGCGAAATTTTGTGTCCGTGCAAATTTTGTTGACTCCACCCACCCCCCCCCCCCCACCACTTACGTGAAATTCACGAGGTGACTGACTTGGAAAATTTTTGGGGCAACCTTTTACGAAAAAAAACCCCTAGCTACGCCACTGCTTCCGGTAAAAAATCGTGAAAACGCACCCCCCTTGGGCAAAAGTTGCTGACGGCCCTGATGCTATGGATGAAATTCAAGCTATTTCATGAGAGCAGAAAACGAAAACGTGGCAAAAGCGAATAAGAATGCGCGCGTGTATTGGGAAAGCGAAAAAACATAGCAAAAGCGTGCGGGGAAAACATGTGAAAAGTCACCTCACATGAATGATGAATGAATGAATGAATGCTGCAGAAAGGGGGAGGGCGTTATTATTCAAGGTTCATATCATGGTGCAGGAAAGGGGGAGGGGGTTATTATTCAAGGTTCATATCATGGTGCCTAATTTGAATGTTCATATCAGGGTGCCTAATTTGAAAATTATCCGTTGTTCTGTAGTATTGCGTTCATGTTTGTTGTGAACATGCATCAAGGCCCGGAGAGGGGGGGGGGGGGGGGAGGGGGTACTCGGATTTGGTTTGGCCAGGGTTGTGCGGCTGGAGATTCAAAACCCCTACCCATTTTTAAGGGTGATTTTGGGAAAAATGGTACCCATTTCTAAGAATTTTGCTTCATTATAGACCAAATTTTCGCAAATTATCGGGGAAATAGACCACATTTTCGCACATTTTCGCGAAAAAATATACAAAATGTTCGTGAAAATAAATCCAATTGTAAAAAGTGACCCCATTATTAGGGATTTTCCAGCACAAAATCATACCCCACGTTAATGGAATTTTTGCAAAAAAAGCGACACATTAGAGCGGCTCATCCCTGTATACCGTATTAGGCAAGTACCCCCCACCCCCCCACTGGGCGTCAAGGTGGTTACAAAATTGTCTTGAATGATGTGCTCATCCCTGATGAATTGTAATGGATGGCACACACTGCAAATTATGAGCGTTTACTTTTGGACAAACTAAAAGTAAACTCAAAGGTAAACACAATACTAAACACTTATGTGAGCCCAACAACTAAGCTGTTTTCCACCCAGCCCTAATCAATAACTGTCCCATTATATCACAGATGGTTGAAACATCTGTGATTATATTCACTCACTTTGAGCGTGCTTTGAGGTCAATTGGGTGCAAAATGCAAAAAAAGTTTAGTTTTGCGTTTAGTTTTAGTTTTACTTTTGTGTTTAGAATTTTGTTTACTTTTAGTTTGTCCAAAAGTAAACGCTCATAATTTGCAGTGACAGGCTTCAAAGTTTCCTGAATCAAGATATTGCGACGATGTTCAGTGCATAGAGATGTCAAAGCATTATGTTCTTCAACTGAGTTGTTCGGTTGATGATGAGGTTGTTTAAAATTCAATTTGTTAATTTCGTGTTGATGATGAGGGGGGAGGGGAGGGGGCTACTCAGATACTTGTATATGGCAATGGTATGGATGTGATACCAGCAAAATGAAAATTTTACCTTTAGGGGACATTATGAACCAATTGTTTATAAATTTATGTTGTACATTTCTCCTCCTTTTGCAGCAAAAGAAGACATGATATACTACTAATTCACAAAAGTAGACAAACTGCTAATAGGCAATGATGTGTCAAGTCTTAAGAAGCGGTACCGCCATTCGTGCCCTACAGAGTTGTGACAAAGTCAAATCTACAAAATGTTCGACGCTACTAACAAGGACTTTCACTACCGGTATCAGATCTCCAAACAGAAGAAGATTCACCACAACATTACTTGTGTGCGGTGTAATAGGCAGTGCGATAGGGGCTGAAATCTTGCTATGGGGATATAAATACAGGGTGAGTAAAAAAATTCAGGTCCCTTGTTTGATCTTTAATATTCTCTGTAAACCTCCCCAGCTGTTGATGTTTAAATGTTTTAAGCTATGTATAAAAGTCAACAAAGGTAGCAGGTTGAAATTGATTTAAATAAGTAAGGAGATATGAAATATGGGTGTTTTAAGTTTAACAATTGATGACTTGACTTTGTTTTAGGTTTTTTTTTGCGATGTTTAGTTATTTTCTTAGCGATTTTGGACCCATGTTTAGGATTTTTTCGCATTTCTGGACCCATGTTTAGGGGATTCCAGCACAAATCGTACCCCATGTTCAGGGAATATTTGTATACGGTACCTTATATATGTGAATTACAGCCCAGAGCCCAACCCCCACTCCCGGGTAATGAATCTGGTTGAATTTCCCTGGAGGGGGGGGGGGGGTGGGGGGGGGGGGGGGGGGGGGGGGGGGGGCACTCATCATTTCTTTCTTGAGTATTTGCAGTAGCAAATTTTGAAAATGAACAAATCAATCAATATTACAAGAGAAACAGAGCCATATTCGGCTTTCACCATGATCGTCATTTTAAGTTCTAAGGTTTTAACATAATCAGAGGCTGAATGAAATGTTAATTACA